>JASAMX010029434.1:0-20595 GCA_030248175.1 Microlaimidae sp. YZB2_3
GAAAGAAAAGTACTATTAATATCACAAACATAAAAGTTAATAAAATATATTTATCAAGAAAAAAAATGACAAGAGGGCAGGTAAAGGTCGAAGCACTTTTATACCTCCCTAAACCTAACAAAATACATCAATGCTCAAATTAGTATACACGATAAAAGTTCTTTAAAAATTTTTTCGATAGATCTAATTAACTAATACTTATAACAAACACAAAAATCACTTATTTTAATACAATTTAAAGAATTTTTGAATTTATTTAATGTGTTTGCATTTACAGTACTATTTGGTAAGGCGTTCCATACTTTTAATACGCGATTTGCAAAAAAATATTTCCGCAAGTCAATATTGCTGTGAGCTAATGGTTTAAGTGTCAATTCGTGTTTTCTTAAATTATAACAATTTTTATCAATCTTAAAAAAATCTGAAAATTTTATATTGACTAATTGGTTCAAGATTTTGTATACCATAACAAGATCGTTTTTTAAACGCCTGCATTCTAGAGATTCTAGAAACAAATATTTAAGTCTAGATACATAGTTTTGATAGGGTAAATTAGTTTTAGAAAAGATTGCGCGGGTGACATATTTTTGTACTTTTTCAACGCATTTTATATCCTTTAATAAATAGGGACTCCAAACTGGAGCGTCACATTCCAGGACAGGTCTAATGAAAGTCTTATACGCACGTAAAATGAAAAAAAGGGTTCAGAGTTTTAAAAGACCAAAAAATTAGATTAGCTCGTGATTATGCTTTAGCTGTAATTTGGGAACAGTGCTTGGAAAATTTTAAATTCTCTGTTATACAAATTCCAAGATTTCGTACTTCTTTGGCTGGTGTGATTTCAATGTTGGAAAGTTTGTAATTTGCTTTATCTATTAATTGATTTCCAACTGACAAAACACAGCATTTATTAAATGCAATTTTTAATTGCCAGTCTTGGGACCATTTTTAAAAATTGTTGAGACTATCAATAAAATCTTCATTGTCATTATTTTTGCGTACAAAATAGAACTTTCCATCATCGGCATACAACTTTATTTTACATGAGCCTTTGACACAATTCACAATGTCGTCTATATAAATCAAAAAAGTATTGGGCCTAAAACGGAGCCCTGAGGCACACCGGATTTGATTAAAATTGGATCAGAAAATGCGCTTCCTACAGCTACAACCTGTGAGCGGTTAGTCAAAAAACTAATTATCCATTTTAAACGTTCGTAATTTATACTGTAAGCTTTAAGTTTAGCTAGTAATTTGAAGTGGCAAACCATGTCAAAAGCTTTAGCAAAATCTATATATAAAGAATCGATACGAAACCCTGCGTTTAAATAGTTTGTCCATTTATTTAGCATTACAAGAAGCTGGGACCCAGTTGAACGTTTTGAAAGAAACCCGTATTGATCTTCACTAATTAAATTATGTGTTTTTAAGTATTTAAGCATTTCGTCTACTATTATGCGCTCGGCTACTTTGCAGATATAACTGGTTAGTGATATAGGACGATAAATTTCTGGGTTAGTTTTTTTACCTTTTTTATAAATAGGAGTGACAATCGCTTTTTTCCAGGCACTTGGTAATGTTCCTGTTTTCATGATGATATCAAAAAGCATACATAAAGGAACAGCGGTTTCTTTTGAGATGGATCTTAAGAAAAGGGCTGGAAACCCATCTGGGGATCGTTCAATTTTAGATGGGAGCCTCTGAAATGCTTTTTCTACCTTTTCATAAGTAAATGATATAAAGTGTAATCCAACATTTTCAGGTACTTTTTTGTCTAATTGGGGGATAACACCATTGTCATGAGTAAATACTGATGCAAAAAAGGTGTTAAATAAGTTTGCTTTTTCATTATTATCAACTAAATACACGTCGTTTTTTATTTAACATTGGGGGGATTGAAGCACGAGACTTTGTTTTTGTATTGATGTATTTATAGAACTCATTTAGGTTTCCTGAATTGACGAGTTTGCTTTCGCGTGCGGCATAATAATTTTGTATAGCAGTATCATATTGTTTGCAGAACTCATAGTATGTTGTACGCAAATCTGGTTTCGTCTTTAATTTTTTGTGCAAAAGTTTTTTTCTCCAGCTGAGTTTTTTAATATGTTTTGGAAAAATTGTATTTCGCTTTTTTGTTTTATATGTAGGCACATATGCGTCAATGCAATAATTAAAAACGTCTGAAATTTTTTGATAAATCTTTTCAACGTCGTAAGATCCGTTTGACAGTTTACAACTAGTTATTAAATCGATCCAATTAATTGTTTTCAAAAATTTTGAAATTGCGTTGTTTTGAATTTTTTTAAAATTTTTGTAACATTTTGTATTACTAAAAAAAGTGTCAGGAAAGTTTAAAACGAAATTGACAGTATTATGATCACATCTATGCGCGAAATGTTCGCTTGTTTGTACTTCGCTTATGAGTGATTTGTTTGAACAAATAATAAGGTCCAGACAATTGTTTGCACGCGTGTCTTCTGCCACTTGTTGTTTTAGATTATTGCGCAGGGAGCACTCCAAAAATTCTTGAGAACAGCTGTTTCTATTATTGTAATAATTTTTTCAGTCTATGCGCGCAAAGTTAAAGTCGCCTAATAACACTAAATCATTTTTTGAAGCAGCAAAATAATTTTGTAGTTTTTATACAATTAGTTAAGTGCGGTGGATAATATACTGTCAAAAATCTATATTTAACTTTAGAGCCGACTAAGATATCGATGCATAAATGTTCTATTACGTTATACTTTTCAGGTAAAAACATGGGCACACATTTTAAAGTTGTTTTGTAAAAAAATTGCTACGCCGCCACCGCGGCTTTTACGGTCATGTCGCAAAACTGAATAATCTGTGTTATGAATAAGTAAAGAATCAGGAATATTTTCAGAAAGCCACGTCTCAGTAAAAACAATGATATCTTGATTGGCAGATGCTAAAAGAGCTTGTAGGTTTTCAATTTTGTTTACAAGTGATCTACAATTAATAAGCTTACATTTTAAATTACATGATAAATTGTCACCTTTACCTGCGTTTATTCTTTTACTGAATTAGCAATAATAGTGTTTTTGATTTTTGCTGCGTGTAATTCTTCTTTTTTGCAGACATACCACTCGTCTGGGTTGCTGGCACGCCGATTAATAACGTAGCAGTTAGAATTTACATCCTTGTTGACGGCGTCGCGGTACTGGGCCAGAGCTTTTATACATTCACGCTGCGCCTGGGTATAGGATAACCGGATGTACACTCCTGCGTATTCCGGGAGATCTTTCAGGTTTTTCGCGTTGGCAAGAATCAGGTTACGCTCCGATGTCCTTGCAAAACGAAGTTTAAGCAGCGGGGGATAATTAGGTAAACCTGGTCCCATGCGGAAACACTCTTGGATCACTGGTACGGAGGTTCCGCGCGTCAGAATATTGTTAAGAAGTTTGGTTGCGGCGGTACTGTCGTTTCGAGTCTCAGGAAAACCTCTTAAAACCAAAAATTTGCTGTTCTCTTCTTGTTGCGTTTTTTCATGCAACTTGTTTGCGACCGTATCGGAAAATCGGTCAACAAACGTCACAGGTGGTTTTTTGCGTCTCCCTTTGACAACGGTGGTCTAGGAGGCACCAATTTGTTCGCAAGGCGGTTCCTCAACAATATCGTTGGACTTAGGCAGATCGGGTGGTAATTCAGAAGCTAGTGGCTCAGTTCGCTTCACAAGAATGTCTAATTTTGTAGAAATGTTAAAACTTTGTTCAACCTTTTTAAAAAGGTTGGGCAAATAATAGGTATTTTTATTTTGTCTTTGTTTGTAAGTCCGGTGCAAGCTAAGTGCAATTCGAGATTACAGATTTTACATCGCACAGGTGATTTGGAGTTGCTGATTGGCTCTTCGCAAAAGGGACACACCATTTTGGCAGAGTTCCACTATGATAAATGTCCGAGAAAACTCCAGTGTAAAGTATAGGGCAAGAAAACGGCAATGAACTCCAAGGAAAAATATGAGCGAGAGAGGAATAATATAGAGTTTATATATTGAATATCTAGCTTGAAAAAGATTTTTGACGGGAATACCGCGTTGAAAAATGATAAGTGAAGCGCTGAGGACGATATAACAGACTTTTGTAGAGAAATAAACAGTAATTATTTAATAAAACGAGTAAATTTGTATAATTTTATTTTTGTTAAGAGAGAGAAATCTTGGGACACAGCCGTGCGCCAGACAATAGTTCAAGATGATCTACAATATATGATGATCTATAATGTTTTAACAATTTCAATATTATCAATAGAAAACGTATTTTTCGTGAACATTACAATGTGAAAAATTTTGTCGACATTCTTTATTCTTTATTTATGGTTGATAAATTGAATTTTTAAATTAAATATAAAAAAGTTAGAATCTTAGCTATGAAATAATATAAATTTCTAAATAGTGCTCAATTATTAATACTAATTTAAAAGTATGTTGTCAAAAATTTAAATTTTATATTTGGATATTGAAAAAAGTGGCTTCTAAAAAAATTATTGCGCGATTTTTTACCCTTTCCAAAGAGCTTATGTTTATTTCTGATAAATCAGTAACAACGGAGGAATATCGGTTTCAAGATATAAGCGTTTGAAAAATATATTTTTTATCAAAAGGAGAACAGGGACATGAATTACAAAATTTATCCAAGTTCTCTAATTATAGTTGAAGCGGTGCCATTGGTCTTAATCGCCGTGTGGCGCTCCAGTGCCACCGATAATTCAATATTATATTTTTTTCAAATAAAAAAAAGAAGACTACGTACGTTCTGTAATTATAGTTGGAGCGTTAGTGGGGCTAAATTGCCGCACTAGCAAGGATTGCAATTGTATTTTTGAAATAAAAATACTAATAATGAAAAGAAGAAGATGATTATGAATTACAAAACTTACCCACATTCTTTAATTGTAGTTGGCGCAGTTTCGTGGGGCTACATTGCTGTGTGGCGCTCCGGCCCAACTAATGGTTGCTATTATTTTTTAAAATAAAGAATCAACAGAAGAAGAAAAAGATGAACATGAATTTTACAAATTTTATTTTATTCCCGTTCTCAATTCAATAATTTTTCAAGTAACACTATAGATTTGATTAAGAAAGACTCGCGGTTAAAATTAATCGTAGTGGTTGAATGACTCCATTGTTCTTGCTTTTTATTGAATCTGCTGTATGTTGTACGCTCCAGTACGCTTTTTTTCACCATGTCTTAATCGTTCACGTTGTGGATATTACCACCTTGCTGATTAACACAACCAAAACTAATAATCATAGATATCGCGTATTGTAGATTTAGTAAGAGGATTATTCGTTCATTCAGGGCAAAATTCTTCTTCTGATGTTTCGATTTTATTCCAAAACTTAAATTATTATTGCATTAGCATCGTGTGCATGTGGGGCTAGATACGCATGTATGGTGCTCCGTCGCAATAATAATTTAAGTTTTGGAATACAAAAATTAGAATGAATGAATGAATGATGCTCTATTAAATTTACAAATTTTCTCTAAATTTTATGTAATTATCATTCATATATTATAATAGGGATAAATCGCCACGTGAACAATTAAGAATATTGATTTTAAAGATAATGAGCGTTAGAATTATAAATAATGAATAAAAGAAAATGAACATGAATTACTAAAAAATTTCCCAACTTTCTCTAATTCTATAGTGTTACTGTGGTGTTGTGGGTGCCGGTGGGGCTAAACCGCCGCGTGGAGCTTCCGCGCTTAAGAGACATTATTATTTTTTAATAAAGAAAGTTTAAATCAGGGAAGAGCGCGGGGGTCTTTTTTTTACTATTGTAAAATGGGTTAATTGTAACTGCGCGGTTAACCGTTGTTGATGGCGTAATCTAAAATCAATAAAACCTTAAATAGCTCTTTAGCCAATTAAAAAAATTAAACATTTTACATGACTAAAATATAACCGAATCTTTATAATACTTAAAAACCTAAAAACTTTTACCAAACATATATGAATTTCATCTTAATAAGCTTAATTTTGTTTAACTTTTTTGTCGTGTTTTTTTGGGGGTCCCCAAAAAACTTTTTCCTGTGGGTAAATATTTTGAGCTGATTTTTAAATTGCCGCCTCACCTGATTATCTTATTTCAGAGTTTTGTTCTATTGTCCTTTAGTTAAACCTATTCTGTGCCATGGTGAAAAATGACCAATTTTTTTCTAAATTTGCGCGTTGTGGGTACTAGGGTACTTTATAACACTTTTTTTACCTTTCTTGAATTACCTATTAAGTAACTTCAATCAGTAATACACATTCTCTTGTGGTTATTTTTTTGGTTTAGATTATAATTCCTTACCTTTTTATAAAATTTACTAATTTTCAATGGGAAGAGTGAACAAATATCCTAACCGCTAACTAGTTCAAGTCTTGTCTTGTAACCGGCGGCCGTTAAGAATGGCTTTAAAACATTTAAAATCTTTTTAACAGCTGAACCGGCGGCCACATGTGACAGTTTTATTTTCTTTCTTGGCGGGGGAAAAATAGGATGATAATCCTCTTTTTTTATTTCAGCATAAGTGAAAGCCTTGAAATTAAAAGTAAGTTTCAGTCTAATACAAAGAGTCAAAGTACCTAAGTAGAAAGCCTAAGGCTTAAAAAAAATTAGATAAAAATAAGGTAAAGACATGAAATATTTACTGTTAAAAATTGATGGGGTATAGTACAAAAATGCCTTAATTCTAACAACATGCATGAGATGTTACGTTAATCTTTAAAGCTAAAGATGAATTCTATCAGGGTGAAAATAACTTTGTGGTAAAGTATCCACTCATTTTTCAAGAAAATATTACATGAGAGAAACATTTGACGCATAATAATAATTGGTTACATCATAAAAACTTTTTAAATTATTTTCTACTTCTTTATTTTGTCCCCACTTGGCGGCTAGTTAGCGGTTAGGATATTTGTTCGCTCTTCCCATTGAAAATTAGTAAATTTTATAAAAAGGTAAGGAATTATAATCTAAACCAAAAAAATAACCACAAGAGAATGTGTATTACTGATTGAAGTTACTTAATAGGTAATTCAGTAAGGAAAAAAAGTGTTACAGAAGTACCCTAGTACCCAATGCGTAATTTAGAAAAAAATTGGTCATTTTTCACATGGAACAGAGGTTTAACTAAGGGCAATAGAGCAAAACGAGAATAAAATTCAGGTGAGGCGGCAATTTAAAAATCAGCTCAAAATATTTACCACAGGAAAAAATTTTTGGGGGACCCCCAAAAAAAAACACGACAAAAAAGTTAAGCAAATTAAGCTTATTAGTATGAAATTCATATATGTTTGGTAAAAGTTTTTAGGTTTTTAGTATCAGAAAAATTTGGGTTATATTTCAGTCATGTAAAATGTTTAGATTTTTAATTGGCTAAAGAGCTATTTAAGGTTTTATTGATTTTAGATGACGCCATCAACAACGGTTAACCGCGCAGTGACTTAACCCATTTAATATAAGGGAAAGAGCGCTCCGCGCTCTTCCCTGATTCAAAGTTTTATTAAAAAAATAATAGTGTATCATGGCCCGGGAGCGCCACGCGGCGGTTTAGCCCCACGGAACCCACAACACCACAGCACACTATAATTAGAGAACGTTGGGAAATTTTTTAGTAATTTATGTTCATCTTCTTCTATTTATTATTATAATTCTAACGCTCATTATCTTAAAATCAATATTCTTAATCGTTCACGTGGCGATTTAACCCTGCGGTACCACAACAACTATAATCATAGAATCTAGAGAAAATTTGTAATTTATGTTCATCATCTTCTTCTTCTAATTTTTTTATTCCAAAAAAATAATTGCAATCATCGGTGCCGCGGGAGCGCCAACTGCGATCTAGCCCCACAGCACCGCGACAATTATAACTAGAGCACCTGGTAAATTTTGTAATTCATATCTATAATCTATTTCTTCTTATTATTATTTATATTTCAAAAAATATAATTCCAATCATCTGTGGTGCGGGGGTGCCACACTGCAATTTAATCCACGGCACCGCGCCAACTATACTTAGAGAACGTGAGTAAATTTTGTAATTCATGTTCATCATCTTCTTATTATTATTATTTTTACTTTAAAAATTATAATTGCAATAATTGGCGCACGGCATCGAGCCAACTATATTTAGAGAACGTAGGTAAACTTTGTCTGGAGCGCCACTGCACCGCACTAACTATAATTAAACAACTTGGGTAAATTTTGTAATTTAAATTATTCTTCTTCTTATTATTTTTTGTTTAAAAAAGTATATCTCGGCAAAGAAATGATTATAAACATATGTCATTGCGCAGCTAAAACTATAGTTTATTATGCTATTTTTTAATTTAATTCAAAAAAAGTGGTAGACTAGCCTTGAAAAATGCTCTAAGAATAGAGCAGGAAAAAGGGGCGATTTTTCCCGGGGCGTATGTTTAGACAGAAAAGATGTGGACTAGTCTGAGATGGACATTATGTGGACTATAGGAAATTTGCATTTGGTTTGTTGAGCTGCTCACTAAATAAAAATTTCTACCATATGATAATGATTTGTTTATACAATGATATTTGATCTAATCACACAGCACTGTTTCATTTTTTAGTTTGATGAAATGTCAATTGAAAAAATCATATTCACAGCAATTTTTGACAAGCGCGAAATTGCCACTTTTTCAAATTTATAGTTGTTTCTTACACATACAAATATAATCTTCTAATTGAAAAAGTGGCGATTTCGCGCTTGTCAAAGATTGCTGTGAGTATGATTTTTGCAATTGACATTTAATCAAACTAAAAAAAATGCAACAGTGCTGTGTGATTAGATCAATGTATAAACAAATCATTATCATATGGTAGAAATTTTTATTTAATGAGCAGCTGCCCAAACCAAATGCAAATTTCCTATAGTCCACATAATGTCCATCTTAGACTAGTCCACATCTTTTCTGTCTAAACATACGCCCGGGGAAAAATCGTTCCTTTTTCTTGCTTTATTCTTAGAGGATTTTTCAAGGCTATTTAATATTATCAATAGAAAACCTATTTTTCGTTAACATTATGTGAAAAACTTTGCCGATATTCTGCATTCTTTATTTATGGTTGATAAATTGAATTTTTAAATTACATATAAAAAAGTTAGAATCTTAGCTATGCAATAATATAAATTTCTAATAGTGCTCAATTATTAATACGAATTTATTATTATATTTTCAACAATTTATATTTTGAATTTGGACACTGAAAAAAGTGGCTCATAAAAAAATTATTGCGCGATTTTTTACCTTTTCTAAAAAGCTCATGTTTATTTTTGATCAATCAGTAACAACGGAGGAATATCGGTTTTAAGATATAAGCGTTTGAAAAAAAATCTATTAATCACAAGGAAAACAGGGACATGAATTACAAAATTTATCCAAGTTCTCTAATTATAGTTAGCGGCTTAATCGTGGAGCTTAATTGTCCTGTGGCACTCCCGTGCCACCAATAATTCAATATATGTTTTTGAAATAAAGAGAAAAAGAATATGAAAGTTTATTTAAAAAATTACGTACGTTCTCTAATTATAGTTGGAGCGGTAGAGTGGGACCAAATCGTTGCATCAGCAAGGATTGCAATTATATTTTTGAAATAGAAATAATAATAGTGAGAAGAAGAAGATGAACATGAATACAAAACTTACCCACGTTCTTTAATTATAGTTGGCGCAGTGCCGTGGGGCTACACGGCTACCGTTGTGTGGCGCTCCCGCACCACTAATGATTGTAATTACTTTTTTAAAATGAAGAATTACTAGAAGAAGAAGATGAACATGAATTACAAAATTTTATGGTTTGTGGTCCACGTTCTCTGATTATAGTCGGGGCGGCGCTGCAGGGTTAAATCGCCACATGAACGATGAAGAAGTATCAATTTTAAAATATGAATAATATAATAGTTTTAAAATATGAATATAATAGAATAATAGTAATAAAAATAAGTAGAAGAAGATGAACATTAATTACAAAATTTTCCCAACATTGGTTAATTATAGTTGGCGTTGTTGGCTAAACTGTTAGTTGGCTGAACTGCCCGGTAGCTTCCCGCGCTACCGATAATTGCAATTTTTTTTTTTGAAATAAAACTTTAAATTAATTTTTTTCATCAGTAAATTAACAAGAATTAACAAAAAAAAAGAATTAACAAAAAAATATTTTATTGTTTTCACCGTTTTCCGTGCGGCTGAAGTAGACGGCGCTGTGCGATTCCGTCACCAATAGCAACCGAGCACATCTGCTGTTCTGCTGTTATTGTGCAGTTTCTATGAGAAACTGTCTGCTGTCTGCTCTGTACAATCCTTATTGTTGCCAAAAGGCTGTTATTGTGCGGTTAGAAGTTTTTATTTCGCTATTTTTCAATTTATTATTTTGATCAATAAATCGATAACAAGGCCCTAAATGAAAAAAGTGGCTCCTAAGAAAGTTGCATAATTCTTTCTTCTTTCCAATGAGCCCATGTTTATTTTTGATCAATCAGTAACGAAGGAGGAATATCGATTTTAAGAACTGAGCGTTGAAATAATAATAATAAGACGAAGAAGGAGATGAACATGAATTTCAAAATTTACCCACATTCTCTAATTCTGGTTGGCGCGGCGCCGCGGGGCTAAATCGCCCCGTGATAACTCCGCAGGGCTAAATCACCCATGATATACATATATATATATATATATATATATATATATATATATATGTATATAAAGAATAAATGTGCAAAAAACTTTATATATTTATCAAGGAATGAATTTTTAATTATGCAAAAAGCATTGTGTTTATTTTAACTATTATTGTCACCTCTAGCGATTTAGGATTTAATTTAAATAATTAAATTATAGTGTATTGAAAACGTGTGCGTTTTGGGAAATGATCTATTCGCTGACCTGCTTTTTTCTTACCTGGGGCCTGTTTCATAAAAACCTTTGTAAATTCTCATTTTACAAATCTCCGCCTATTTTTTGTAAAATACACGATAAAGGTTTTTCGACTTGTAATCCAGGGGGAGCATCTCCGCGCACTGCTCTGCGCTGATTGGTCGTAGCCACGTCATTTTATCTTCGCTGACCGATCAATATTCGCCGTGTCCTATATCCTCTATCATGTAATTTACAAAAAATAGGCGGAAATTTGTAAAATGAAAATTTACAAACGTCCTTATGAAATAGGCCTCTGAACTATAATATGTTATTCTGCTTATTTGTTAACTTAACTCCACCAGAAAAAAATTAATTTTGCGCATAAAAAAAGAAGTCAACCGTGCTATTTTTTAAGGGTGGTTGTTTTCAGTCGTAATAGTTTTCACCTCAGGCAAACATTAAAAAGAATTGTTGTGAAGCGATTTCTTCTCTAAATCTTTTTAACTCCCGTCGTTTTGTTTCCAAATGTTCGCGTTTCAAAACCTTGACATGCGCATGGATTTCTTTGTAGCTGGGAAAATATTTCTGCTCCACAATCCACTCGTAGGTTTTAATTAGCAGACGTTTTTCTTCACTTGTGGTGAGATCTTTTAACATGGCCGCCCCCATGGCCAATTGCAACAACAAAATTAACCCACAAACCAATTGCACATTCATTTTTCTGGTATTTTACGGTGGTTTTATATGAACTATATTAGTAAAATGTTTGTATATTTTTTACATTTACTGGAAAAATTGACTTTAAATGTAGATAGAAATTTTAAACAATCAAGTGGAACGGATATAGGGAAAATTGGGTATAGGGTTTTATATATATCAACATCAATTTTTATATAATATTCAAAACGTCTCAATGGAATAGCATGTTAATTAAAAGAGCGGAAAGTTTTCGTGTATATGTTTGATAAGCTCTAAAAGTTAATAATAGTGTCACATGATTTGTTTTTCACAATTCGGTTTCTAGATTCAAAAATATAGCTTTAGTAATTTATATGAGTTGTTTTACTCCGTGAGCTTTCCACTCTGAACCGAGAATAAAGCAATTAGCGTGAGAAAGCATACGATTTGCTAATAAGTCAGTTAATGTAAAAGTATGATTACCACTTCATTCAAGAAGAAAATTGTCACTGTTTTTAGACACTAAAATATTAACACAAAAAGTTTTAACGTTTTTAACTTATTGAATGTCTCAGTTCAATAACTGCGATTTAAAGATAATTGAGCAGTTTAAACTCTTTCAGGGAAGTCGTTTAGACTTTGGTATGCTTAGTTTTTTGGGCGTATGCTTAGTTTTTAAGAATTTAATCAGACGGCTTCAAGTTCCCCAAATCGTTTTACTGGCTGATTGACAATCACTAAGCTTATTTATAAAATTTTGTAGAGTTAATATATTTTCAAATAGCTCTGAGTGCTATGGTTTAAAATTGTCTTTTTTGGTTGATTTAGTATAGAATGACCCTTAAAGATGCGGTATACTAAATCATGGTGTATTTTTTCGCTTGGTTTTTGGTATCAATCGATACGTCAGGTTTCACTGAGTAAAAAATTGTTTTACAAAAAAAATTAATTTTCAGCCGTTGTCTAGATATTATCGCTTCATTATTCCATCAATTTTTTTGCTGTCCAGCCAGCCAAATAACAGTAAATATGTACGCCGGATAAGAGATTAAAAAACGCCTTCAATATTGGACTGAACTCAAAATACATCAAATCATTTATTTAAAATAAAACATTATAACTGGAATATAATGAATAAAAAGACACAGAAATTAGTATAATTAAAAATTTTGCTTATTTTCATAACAAAGTTGGCATATACAATATCTTAAATACATCTGAATTTTTACGAGAAAGAATGCGTTTGCAAAGTCAAACAAAGCAAACAAACATACATCTGAATTTTTACGAGAAAGAATGCGTTTGCAAAGTCAAACAAAGCAAACAAAACACACCGTGGCTGGTGTTTGGTAAAAAACCAAAAATTATCTGGAATAACCAAGCAATATTCTTGCTAATATCTGGACAACCGCTGAAAATTATTTTTTTTGTAATACAATTTTTTACTCAGTGAAACCTGACGCATTGATTGATACCAAAATCCAAGCGAAAAAAAATGCGCCATGATTTAGTATACCGCACCTTTAACTTCCGTTAAATTTTTTTTGAACGGAAGTATACTCTCTCAAACAGTTGTATATCAGACTAGCAAGGGAATATGCGAATGTAATATTTATTCTTTATCAAACAAACTACATATATTTACTTGAAAAAGAACAAAGAAATTTTATAAAAAGATTATTTAAACATTGGTTTGCCATGTGCTACATAAGTATGATGATAAATTAAAGTTTTTGAGATCGCAAAAACGGCAGAATTCAGAGTCAACACATTATTTTTAAATTTCAATATTTCAACGCAACCTTTTTGAATGTTATAAAATATTCCAACAACAAACAAGGATGCGTTCTAAAGATTTTTTCTCATTTAATCTTCATAAAAACAGAGGGCATTCATTGAAAAAAAAGTTTAAAAAAGCAGAATCAACACAAAAAAATTTTTCTTTAACAGAGTTGTTTCTAAAATGGAATAAATTAACCAAAGAGTTAAATTAAATTAACCAATAGTTGTAAATTTATTTTTACCGTTTCAAAAATGGATAAAACAAGGGTTAATATTAGGGCTATATGACGTTTAAAAAAATTGAAAAGTTTTTTTTATATTTTACCTGTTTACAAAACATCAATGAATTTTACACATTAAAAAATTTACAAAAATGTTTCAAACTGTTTGTATGATTTGTTACAAAAAATATTTAATTATTAATCTGTTTTTTTTTTAAATTTTTCTCAAATTTTTTAATTGTTTTGTTGTTAAATAGTCGATTCAATTCTGCGAATTATCGACTCGAGGTCAGCCAGATATTGGTTCATATGTCAAAATATATCGATCGACCACTTTTCAAGAAACTCATTATCATAATTTTTAAGAAAGCAGTATATAATATTAATTTTAGCCTTGAGTCTGACAGCAAAAATAAAAGCAACACAATTGAAAAAAAAATTTAAAATCAAGTTATACGTTTTTTAAATGCGGAATTGTAAAGAAAATTTAATAAAAATCCATGGCAATTTTTTTTTTTAAATAACAATCGCTATAAAAAAATTTGCAATTAATCAGAACTTGTGTAATATTTCAGTAACTCTAGAATCTAAAATTAGTAAGACGATAGTATTTTTAGTAATCAACTAATGGAGTTTTTTATTTCTTGGCTGAATAATTAATATTACAAAACAAAAATTTAAAAGCACCAAAAATTGTATACTGAAACCATTATTTTTGTTCGCTAAAACATAAATAAGAGGTTAATTTGGTTTTTAAAATTATTTTGATGTTACATATGACTCCGTTTAAATGCCACAGAATGTTTTTAAAAAATCGTAATATGTTTTTGCAGTGATGGTCGTGAGATTTTATTATATTAAATCTTTAGGTCCGCGCATTTGAAAAGTACGTGCCGAAATTTTAAATTTTTTCCGTTATGCGTTTTATAATTTTTTTTAGAAAACTCAGAACTAAGATTAACATACTGTAATGATTTTTAATAAGTCTCGAGTCTTATAAAAAATATAAGTCTATAATTAATCCCAATTGGGATTTATTAGTGCTTATTAAAATAGATATTTCTATAACAAACACAACTCTAACCCTACACAAGCAATTTTTTTCTTTTATAAACACATCGCAGTTAAACCGCACATTTTTTCATTTAACAGGTAAGTGTAAGTGTATCCGTCATTCAGCACAATATTTACTTACAAAACCGCACATCACTGTTTTATTACAGTATATACTTAGGTGGGTAAGTAAGTATATCCGCTGGGTATATCCGCTCATCATGTAAGTATATCCGCTGGGTGCGGATATACTTACATGATGAGGGGTTTAACTATGTACGACGCGTCCATTCCATACTTATTGAATTGTTTTGCGTAACTTTTTAAGTGGTGTGATATTATGTATAGTATCAATATTGTGAGAAACAAAAACAAAATTGACAAATTAAAATTGAAAATAAAACGAAAAAACAGTAACATTTGTACGCATCAAAATATTCAATGTCGCAAAATTGCTACTCAGCTTTTTAATTACATAATTTCATTCTTTTTTATTTTTTATAACAAATGATATAATGGAAAAAAACTCCAAAAAAAACACATTTGCCAGATTTAGGTGTGTTATTGAAAAAATTCAAATTGAGCCATTTGGTTTTATGGAGACAAAAAAAAATTACACTAATTTCACCATATTTGTTTGTTGATTAAAAAAGTTTCCATTGTGCAAAAGGAACAAAATTATAAAAAACGCTATAACCGGCTAATTGTTTAATACAGTTTCAAATTAAACCTTTTTCGACACCTTTTAATGATGGTCATATTTATTTAAAAGTTTCACTACTGAAAAACCACAGTTAAGGGAAGGCAAATATTTATCTGGCCACATTTTCAATGAATTGTACATAAGCATTTCACACAAACAAATATTTTGTTTTAAATTAATTAATTTTATATTTAATTGTTGCTTCATTATAGTTAATTAATTATACATAAGCATTTCAAACAAACAAATATTTTGTTTTAAATTAAAATCGGTTTTTTTAATTGTAGCTTCTTTATAGTTTAAAAAAAGAGGCTTGAAAAAAAGTTAAATCACGTTTTAATTATTTTTTTGACTGTGCCTGCGTTCTTAGAAAAAGCTTGAATTAATTTACACAACGAAAATTATAACAATTAGTTCAGTGTTACATTTTACTTACTTTAACCGATTTCGATTATACTTGCTGTATACCTTTAACTAAGCACGTTCCGTGGGGACCTGATCTTCGCAAAGAAAGTTGTTGCGAGCCATTATTTTGGAAACCCACATAAGACCAGCATCTGAAGATGTTAAGTACATATACCCATTATCATTTTTTTACTTTGTGACTTATGTTTAGATTACGTTAATACCTTTTCAAATTAAGTCATTTCGCAAACCAAAATTTTTCAAAATTTATTAAAATTTAAAAAAAAAACCCACTTTTGTATCGAAATTTATATAGTTCTTGTTTAAAATATGTAAAAATTTAAAAATATTAAATTTTTAACAATTTTCTAGGTGCAAAATTGTTGTATTAGCCCATTCTCGTGATTGCTTTTTCTTCGATTACAACGATGAAACCATCGTACCACCGCAGTAAAACCTTTGTACTACCACGGTGAAACCTGCGTTTCATGGTGGTTGTACATACGTCTAACCATTGTAGTAGGCAACCTTCACCGCGGTAAGCTCTACGTATGACGAACGTCGTACATAGGTCGTACGTAATACTTTATCCGTGATTTGTGAGTAATGCACAGTGAGCGAGCAAACTGAAATGGTTAAAGCCGTACGGTAGCAATATGCGAGTTAGTAAGACCTAGGTGATGCGTAGAGTTTAACTAGGCCGTACCTAATACACTGTCCCCGTGACGAAAATTTGCATATTGCTACCGTACAGCTTTAAAAATATAATATATAAAGGGGTTCCCCAGTATTCACATATTCACATTGATTTTGAGTTTCTAAATACTGACAAAAAGTGCGAAATAAAAATTTAGAAAGACAAAAATAACTGTAATCTTTTAAAAATAAAACTTTAAATAAAGCTTTTTTTAAATATTTTTTGCTATTGTGCAAATTAAAGAATAAATTTCTGGAGTATTAATTTTGCGGAAACAATGAAAAAGAGCATGAGTTAGTTTTTACTGTGTTAAATTGTTTTACTGATTTAAAAAAATATTTTGGTTTGGTATAATTTTGGGAATAACCGAAAATCAAAAAAAGGCTTTATGATAAACAATTGAAAATAAATTCCATCAGGGTGAAAATAGCAGTGTGCTCAAATAACCACTCTTTCTTTTAGAAAATATCACATGCAGAGAAGTATGTGACGCAACTAAATAACAATTCGTTACATAACCACTGGCAACTTTTCTTATTTTCTTCGCTCGCGCGTTTCTTTTTTATTTCTTCTGCGCGGAGAGCGGTTGCGCCCTTAATTTCAGCCTGGAAGGCTTTAGCTTTAGTAAAATATGTTATATTTATATTATGTTTATGTTGGGCCAATATTGGTGAAAAAATTGACGGAAGTAAAAAACATACCCTGAACCTGCGACAATTGAAACGTAATTGACTTGGTTTTGTCTGGGCACCCATAAGATGCACGTATAACGTTGAAAATCAGTAATAGCAGAATTTATAATCTCTTTTTCATAATCATCTGAAATTAAATACACGCCTTTATTAAATATACGTACATAAATTTAAAAACTGTTATTTTATTTTTTTAAAAATTTTAGTAAATAAGTAATCACCGAAAATTACCGTATTACCAAAAATATATAATATTATATTACCATTATACATTTTTGGTATTATCCGCAAGGTGCATTTGGATAAAATTTTTTTACACACCCATTCAAATTAGTTCCCTAGGTTTTCTCCACAAAAATTATTGGTTTTGTTTTGTGAATAAAAACGTGGATATGGTGCCAATTATGATATTTTTGACTTCTAGGAAAAACCATAACAAAAAAAGGTTTTTGAAACAAATTAAAAGCAAAAAAAGCTTCTGTTTATTCTTTTTTCCAGCTATTTTTTGAAAATTATTATCATTATTTTCCATATTTATTTAGAAAATGAAAATGAAAATAAAAATGAGCTATTAGCCCGAACCAGATTAATTACCGAACCAGGAATCCAGGGAGTAGGGTATAACACCATTCGGCCACTGACCAGTTGGGTTCACCACTCCATCTGAAGTTATCGGTGGGTTTTGACCCTGCAATATTAAAAAAAACACAAAATAACTTTCTAAAACTATGAAACAATGACATGTCAAAGTATGCCTAAAAACAAATTATTTTCCATTTTTGCGAGTAAAAATTCATTTGATGTAAAGAAATAAATATTACACGTAAATATAGAAATAATTCCGATTAAATAAGCATATTAAGGTAAACAAGCGAATTGCCCCGGTCAAAATTTATTAAGAAGGCTGAGTAAAAAACGGGGTATGAATCGCATTAGACTTTCTGGAGCCGTAGAAGGCGTAAAAACACAAAGGTTATCGACTTTTTTCTTTGATTTTTTCATTTATTGGCTGAAAATGAATCTATAACGTCGAAATTTTAAGTTTTTATTGGCTGATTTTAGAGACCTCTAACACTAGAAAGCGTTGTTTAAAACTGAAGTTAAAAATTCAAGTGTATTAAATGAATAAAATCAAAGGTGGATAATACGATAATCCGGGACAAAGGTGTGACACTCGTGTTTAACAAACGCGGCCATGCGAAAGACAACCAGCGGACGGACGGGTGTCATCGTGACGGACGGGTGTCATCGTGACGGACGGGTGTCATCGTGACGGACGGGTGTCAAGGGGGGACACGAGGGTACTGGACACGAGGGTACTGACGAGCAAAAAACATAACTTTCCCGCATAAAGCGGGATAAACCTATTGCATAACAATAGTGAGTCTTACTTAAAAATCATTTACTTTGTTTAACTGACTTATAAAAGGTAAGATTATAACAAAAATTATTGAGAAGACATAAAACAAAAATAATAATTTCATAATATTCAAAGATTTTCGTGCTATTTGTCTACATTTTTGTGCATTTAAAAAAATAATAACTAGCTTTAAAATGCTGAGAAGCTATGAGACGACTCGAAAGATAATAAACATTAAGGTTGCTGTTATGCTTTGATTGTGCTGTCAAAACATTTTTGTGGTTATTTTTCGTGGTGTGTAGAAAAATGAATTTTTAATAATGCCTTCGGAAAAAAATAATTGCAAAAATAATTGCAAATAATTTTTGTATTAATAACTTTGCAAAAACATTTTAGTAAAATATTTTCTAAAAAACAATTGTTTGCCTTTTTTAAAACTAAATTATTCGGTATTTTTTAAAAGCACACTACTGTTAAAATATTATTAGAAAGTTTAGCTTATTTTTTTGGGTTTTGCTTAGGCTTAGGAAAATAAAGTTTACTGTGCAATAGTGGGTTTTAAAGACTCCCAAAGATCTGTTGTTGGATTATTTTACTCAGGACTCTATACTTAAATGTAATTGCATAAAATATTATACATGAAAAATCTAACAATTGTACGTTTTTGGGTTTCAAAAGCACATTTTGTTCGTCTTGTTTTAAATGGTCAACATGTGTTAAAGTGATTTTCCTAAGCTAGAGTGGACTAAAAAAGCGATAATTTTTACAGTTCTACTACTGAAATCTATTTTTGCGAAAGTTATTATTTTTAAAGATTTTATCAAAAAAATCAATTAATTTAATCAAGAGTCGATAAAAAGAGTCTAAATAAAAAAATGACAGCAAAAAACTGTGCAATTCGCTTCGTATTTTCATAAGAGTATATATTTAAAAAAAAAAACAGTAATTAAATAACTTCTTGGCGTTCTCATTCCACTCATGATTGTTTAATATTAATTCTGTAATTTTTTTTGCAAAGGCAGGGTTTTAATTCGAAGCTCCAGAGCTATGGAGAAAGTTTTAAACATTATTATTGTTTTTATTAAAAGTCCGTTGTATAAATTGTGTGTAAAATGACCTTTAAAAATTTCGGTCAATTAGTATGATGTTTTTTAAACAATACACGAAGTTTTTTTATTATTAAATTTCATTATATTAAAGCAAGCAAAATGTTATTTATAATTAAAAACGAACCGACTTATGATAAAAATTTAGTTCAGCTCATTCAGCTTAAAAAATTTACATATTTGTGGCAAACGTATTTTTTCTTTGCTCAGTACCCTCGTGTCCAGTACACTCGTGTCCAGTACCCTCGTGCCCTAGAATCGATTGATTTTGTCTAAAAGCGTAATATAAACGGCTGTTGGCAACCACCGATGTTTTCAGGCAATATTTTTACTTTTCTTTGGTGTTTTGGGGAATTTTTAAAAATAATGTAAACTGAACTTTATTTTACATAAAAAAGCCGACAAATCTGCGATAGTTTTCATAAAATTGTACTAGTTTATGTTCAGTTTTATTGTATTGTTTATTTTATAAAATTACAAAATATGCATTTGTTGTGTTCTTTACAATCGTAAAATATAAAATATATTCAAGGTTTTTAAGGATTTATTCCATAAACCTTTGTTATTTTGTTTTAATTTTGGGGATTATTTTATTTGCCACTTTATTATTTTTTTGAAGAAAAGGAAGAAGGCTTATTAAATACATCCAGTAAACATTTATCCCCCTTCGCTCGGTACTCAAAATAACACCTGAATAAGTGTGGAAAAAACCCATTAAAACCTTAAAAGATGTTTCAAAAAAAAAGCAAATGATTCTGTCAAACTACATTTCTTTAAAACTAAGTGGCTTATGCTAACACTGTAAAGCATAATTCTTTTTATCTATGCATTACATCAGGGAAGAGCGCGGAGCGCTCTTTCCCTTATATTAAATGGGTTAAGTCACTGCGCGGTTAACCGTTGTTGATGGCGTCATCGAAATCAACAAAACCTTTAATAGTTTTTTAGCCAATTAAAAATCTAAACATTTTACATAACTAAAATATTACCCATATTTTTCTCCTATTAAAAACCT
>JASAMX010029435.1:0-10756 GCA_030248175.1 Microlaimidae sp. YZB2_3
ATTATAACTAAAAGAATAATTAATGATATTGTAGGCAATAGTGTACCAATATAATAATATGAATTAGCCAGTTCAACGATACGATTTTTTAACTCCAAGGCCCCGTTCACACCTGAATTTGCCATTCCAAATCACAGTTCCCAATCCCAGAAACGACCCGTTCACACCTGACTGTTTACTGGGATAAAAACTCGCGTGCGCGGAGTTTGTTTTAGTCAAATAACGCGCAGACGAGCAAACGTATTTCACGAAAGATACGTTTAAAACACAAAAAAACATTTAAAATGAGTTTTAAATGTTCTAAAATGAATAATCACAAGAAAATTGTAAGTTATATGTAAGAAAGTTATAAGTTTAGTGTTATAAAACATAAAATTTTTATTATTTTTATGAATAAATTAATATTTTACAATCGTTTTAATGATATAAATTAGGCTGTAAAAAACTGTTTTAAAAATTTTAAATTTGTTTCAAACTTTGGCGATAATTACGGTAAAAACAACATTTTTTGTATCATATTGTGTCCGCTTTGAGCAACACAACAAAACAGAAGCGAAGCGGTGTAATTAAAAATCATACATCCAAAGCGTTGTAATAATTTACGTACAAATACGAAATGATCATTAAAAACACAAATAAAGAATATTTAAAAAATCATTAAGGTTCTAAATTGAATTATAAAAAAATGTTAAAATATAAACTATATTACATTTAATAAAAATTTTTATTGCTTTTCAAAGTTAAATTGATATTTTAGAAACATTTTGATAATATCAGACTAAAGCTAAAGTCTTCCAGGCTGAAATTAAGGGCGTAACGGCTCTCTGCCAGGAAGAATTAAACAATAAACCTGCGAGCGAAACAAATTTTAAAAAAAGTTTTCAGTGGTTATGTAACCAATTATTATTTAGTTGCGTCATGTGTTTCTCTGCACGTGATACTTTTTCAAAGAACGAGTGGTTACTTTACCACTCATCTATTTTCACCTTGATGGAATTTATCTTTAGCCTTGAAAAATGCTCTAACTATAGAGCAGGAAAAAGGGGCGATTTTTTCCCGGGCGTATGTTTAGACAGAAAAGATGTGGACTACTCTGAGATGGACAGTATGTGGACTATAGAAATTTGCATTTGGTTTGAGCAGCTGCTCATTAAATAAAAATTTGTACCATATGATAATGATTTGTTTATACATTGATCTAATCACACAACACTGTTGCATTTTTTTAGTTTGATGAAATGTTAATTGAAAAAATCATACTCATATACTTTGACAAGCGCGAAATCGCCACTTTTTCAATTTGAAGATTATATTTGTGTCTGTAAAAAACAACTATAAATATGAAAAAGTGGCGATTACGCGCTTGTCAAGGATTGCTGTATGATTTTTTCAAATGACATTTCATCAGACTAAAAAAATGCAATTGTGCTGTGTGATTAGATAAATGTATGAACAAATCATTATCATTTGGTAGAAATTTTTTATTTTAGGTGGGCGGCTCGGCCAAAATCAGATGCAAATTTCTTACATGGTCATCAGTAATGTGCCATCTCCAGACTTTAGTCCACATATTTTCTGTCTAAAACCTACGCCCGGAAAATCGCCCCCACTGCTCTATTCTTAGAGCATTTTTTGAGGCTAAGGTAACAACTTTTTTTATCTGGGTGAAAAATAGACTAATAAATTATAGTTTTAGCTGCGCAATGACATATGTTTAGAATCTCTCCGTTGCAGGAGTGTGTTTTTTTAAACAAAAAATAATAGTAAGAAAGATAAATAAACTAAATTACGAAATTTACCACGTTGTTTAATTATAGTTCAGTGCAGGCGCAGTGGGGCTCCAGACAAGAACTTAAATATACGTTCTTTCTGATCACTTGGCGCGACTGACGTGCTGCTAATGATTGCAATTATAATTCTAAAGTAAAAATAATAATAATAAAAGATGATGAACATGAATTACAAAATTTACTCACCATTATTACTAAGTATAAGTTCACGCAGTGCTTTTGGTTAAATTCCGGTGGTACACCCCGCCACCACCGATGATTATCAAACGGGGCGTGGCGCTCCGCGCCACCCAACACTTGTGTACCTTTTTAAACAAATAAGACATTTGATTGATTTCTGTCATCAGTAAGTGCAAAAATTGAAAAAAAGTACTCTGTTGTTTTTCCACAAGGGTTCCCGCCGCGGTTGGACCACATGGCGCTGGGAATTTGGTTAGCGTTTCTGCACCAATTAAGAAAACGGTCTGCTTTTTTGGGTTTTTATGAAGGGATGTTTGTTTGTATCCTATATACAAAAATCCTTATTGTTGCCAAAAGGCTGTTATTGTGAGTTGGGATTTTGTATTTGTCTATTTTTCAAATTTTTTATTTTGATCGATAAATCAATAAAAACCTCAATAAAAAAGTATAGAGTAAAAAAGAAGTAATGCCTTCTTCTTTTTCTTATGAGCCCATCTTTATTCTTTGATCAATCAGTTAACGAATAGAGGAAAATCGCTTTAGATAAAGTTGAATAATGATAAACGTCTCCGTGTGTCAGTTTGTATAGGAGTAACATGACACGGACTAATTAAAAATATACAATTATAAAATTCTTTTAAATAAAACAGAACTAGAATACATAATTTTTTTTAATTCCTGCTTTTCAAAAAAATATACATAAATCAGTCAACTTTCACGCTTTATAAAAATGTATTTATTTTACAGATTGTTCTTAATTTGAATAAATGATGTCTTAAAATACGGTATTTTGTTTTTAATAAAGAACTTTATTTGTTGAAAGTTTTAATTATTTTAATGTTAAATAGTAAATTGAATACTGCAAATCATCGAGGTAATTTTGGTTTTATTCACCTATGGTCAGTGGGGAGTATTTTACATATAATGGCGTCTATTATAATATCATTGCTTATATCAAAAATATATAAAATAAGAGTTTTTTCGGCTATTTTCAATACCTAGTAATTTTTTTTACCTAAATTTTCCCAAGAAATTTGGCGCATTTTTGACTTTTCACGCGCAAGCTATTTTATATGCACTGAATAAAAATTTTCTCCGCACAGCGATAAAGCGTGAAACCAAACTAGTATTTCTCAAACTATTTTTCGAAACCACTATTTAAGAAAAAAGTAACAGAAAATGTTAATTTAATTCGATTTATTAAATTCAGTCATGTGTGAGTTACACGGTTTATTGTAAAACTAAACTTCCTTTTTTTCTAATTTCTTATATATTCTTGCATTTTAGGTGAATATTTAAAATTATTTTCAAAGTTTGGTTTTGGTTAAAAAAATTCAAGCTAAATATCTTAAGAATTTTAAATTTAAAATTTTAAACTCTAAAAATTTCAAAACAATTTTTAAAAAATTTCTTTTAAAATTGTTTTAGAATTTTTAGTTTTAATGTTAAATTTACACTATGGTGTTTTTCATAAAATTAAAAAAAACACCTGTGGAGTGAGTTGAGTTTTTCTAACCCAATATTTTGTATTCACCCAAAAAACACCAAATTTTAAATTTTAAAACAAAAAGTTAATAATGATATTTTTTATCCACTAAATCGCGAAAATAATTAAATTATAAAAACTTACGTGACGTTAATTTTATAATTTTTGGCTAAAATTAAATAATTTGATTAAAATAATTTAGCGAATAAACTTGAAACAGCTAGAAAGCTAGTAGTCTCATGTACTCGCAATATAATATTTTACTTTTTACAAATTAGAAATTTTCTTTTTTCGTTTACAAAAATTGACAATAAAATTTTTAAAAATGTTCTTATATTTTAAAATCGAATGGTTGGTTTTAACCAGGTTTATTTGTTCAGTTCAGAAAATGTTGGATGCATGTGGTGTGTAAATGAAATTCGAGTAAAAGTGCTTCCTCAAAATAACACTCAAGATTAGTATTAACTTTTTACGGTTAAATTTCGCCAATTAGGTACCAACATATTTAATTTAAAATATTGTAATATGAAGAAATTTCGTTATTATAGAATCATTTTGTTAATTGCACACAGTTTGATTTCAGTTTCTTTACCACGTTTTCCCTTAGTGATCAAAACATACTCCCTGTGTATAAAAGTTCTTTCACTCCTGCTCTATTTGTAAAGCATTATTTAAAAGTAACATAAATGGTTTGGTTTGCTACTATTTGTAAAGCATTTTTTTAAAGTGACAAAATGGTTTGCGATTAAGTATAATATTGCTTTAAACAAGAATATACTGCTAATAATTATCTGTAAAAATCTACTATATAAATAAAATAATAATTTTAGTTTTAAAAAAATCGAATATAAAAAAATAAAAATTTTGTTATGATTATGAAAAACTTTTAATGTATAATGAAAAATAGTTTACTCACAAAGCGCTTAATTTTAAAATGTGGCTATTAATTATCTAAACCTAATAATTAACATTAAAAAGTTTTTCAAATTTATTTGAAAAAATGACCAAAATTACAAATTCTGCTAAATTTTCTATCCCGGCCCCGGCAAATCAAAATTTTTCTACCCGGCCCCGGCCCCTTTTCAGCCAGTAAGAATCCTGCCCCAGTCGATCCCTATATATATATATATATATATATATATATATATATATATATATTCCCTATAGTTTGATGAATTTAAAGCTCAAAAAGCAATTTTTGCCCTTTTAAAAATTTGATTCTCTCAGATTTTGCTGCAATTTTATAGATATTTAATGAAAAATAGGGGCATCTTTTAGATGTGGTTTGGAGTCAAACGTAATTCAAAATTTTAAGAAAATTAAGAAAATCGATGTTTTTAAAAGAAAAATCAAATAAAAAAGTCCTAAATTAGTTTTATAATCAAATAATATTCAAAGTATTGATTAAACTTGTGTCTAACTATTTCCAAACTTTCATTAAAATCTGAAAGAATCAAATTTTTTACTTTTCATTTAAAGTTTTTCGATTTGAGGCCGAGAAACTACATTTCGAAACGCCCTGTTTAATACCAGCTTTTAAAGACGGATCCTCAGTTGGGCCAGTAGCTCGGTGCTTAGAGCGTCGGACTCAGTTCTTCGAACCCGCAGGTTCGAATCTCAATCAGCGAATAATTTTAACCTCGAAAAAATTTTTTTTTAATTTTAAACTTTGTAATTACAAAAAGTGTTCATTATTCAAGATACGCTAAGGAAAATATTAAAAAAAAGATTATTTTTGGTAATGAATTTTATTAATGTAATTTATTTTTGACATGTATTTTATTGGTGTCATTTATAATGATTGTGGACGATAACAGTTTTTTTAAGAAAAATAAATGTCAAAAATTGAATCAGCAGGTCAAATTACGTTAGTAAAAGTTAATTAGAAAAGATCTGCCGTCAAAATCAAACTGTGGTGATCTACCTTAATACCATTAAGTATTAATACCATTAATTAATTACCTTAAACCATTTCTAAAAGCTTTGGTCTACAATAATTGTAAAAAAAAATTTAGCGATTGTGAAATTCCTATGAATGTGAAAAAAAATCTAAATCTATACTATTGATACTCCTATGTAGCATGTTCACCATGTCGCAAAAATCCCTATTCTCACATTGACTTTATATCGCATGAGCCTTGAGACTACATTCCCAAATATAAAAATATATTTGATTCAAAAAAATTGTAAAATACAGTGTTTTAAAAGTATTTACTAATTTTTTTAACCCATTTTAACCACATGATTAATAGTTTTTTTTCAAAACTATCACTGTAAAACATTGTTGCGGCATCTTGGCCTGACCATGAGGGTATATAATATAAATATGAGGCCAAATAAATCGAGCTTTTAAAACAAATAATGCAAAACAATTAGCTATTTTGGATTTTTGGCTAAAAAATCAGTGTTACCTAACTTGAAGCTGTATTTTCCAGTCTTAGTACTTTACAAACTCATGTGTTGCGTTACAACACCACTGTATATAATGTTGCCTTTTTTTCTGCCTTTTTCGCTCATTATTTTCAAGGTATAGATTAAAAATATTACAAAACCTAATAAATAACCTGAAGTAAATAAATTACAAAAAAAACTTACAAACGTTGCGTTAAAGTTTTTCCGCCAATATGACAGCGCCCCATATAATCCTGCATATTTTTCCGTTCCAATCGACTCTTTGGACTTTCTTAATGAATTTTTTAACTGAAACACCAAATCAGCCACCAGTGATTTCCAGTTGTGTTCTGAACTGCGACTTCCAATGAATACATTCCTAGCTGAGCATTTTTTAACAGATTTCCAATTTTTCTTGATACAATCATCTTTGAGGAGGCGAGAGTGTTATTTTTGCAAAACAAAACATATATGTGACAAAAAGAGCGTTTAACAATGGTGTGTGTTTTTAACATGTTGTCTTTTGTTAACCGCCAGAGTTTCGTTCAACCCTGGTCATTTCCTTCAGACACGCTTCTCGCCTTGCTCACCCCTCTTCTCACTCTCATAGGAGATCTGCAACCGCTGCGGGGTTCGCCCAAAGGTCCTCTGGTCCCAAGGTCGTGTTAATGTGTGTGCATGTGAAACAATGTTGTGTTGTGTATGTTTGTGTTTTGCATAGCGGGCCGTTTGGTGATGTGTATTGTGTATGATTGATTTGGGTGAAAGGTAAGTAGACTAGGTAAGATTAGATGAAAGGACATTTTATTGCCCTGAGTTGGGCAAGGGTTCTCCTGACCCCGGGAGGAAGATTTTCTTCTTCGTTGCTTATTGCTGGCGCTTTTGTTTGAAGTATTGGGTTTATTGGAGTGTTGTTAATGTGATTTGTGACTGTGTTTTTATGGATTTGTTGCTTTAGTGCTTTGTATGTTTTGTTGTGTATGTCTATTGGAATGTTTGTTGTGTAGTTGTTTTCACATTTTCTATCTGACTGTCAAAAGTATTTACGCTTTCCAATCATTTAAGCAAAAAACATGTCTTAAATGAAGAAAGAGCACACGCCACCCCTGCTCAATGTTTAACTTAACCTTGCCGCACTGACGCAGCCAGGTCCATTTCTGATAACATAGAAACAAGATTTGCAAGATTTGCGTTAGAAACGCTATATAAACCGGAAAATGTTACACTGAATTACACCGAGTTATCAGCTAAAACTTACACTTCTTGTAATATCGCAGTAAACTTATTTTAAAAAATACATGGGCACTATTACGCATTTTTGCAAAAAGAAAAGATTGGAAATGGGTTTTTGCACTCTAATTGACTTAAAATCAATAACAATTAATTAGATTTAATCAGGAAAAGTTTTATAACCAATGTGTTTTTATAAGTAATTTGACGGGCTCAATTAAATCTATTTGACTGTAAAAAACGCTATATTTTACAATATATCAAAAACAACAATATAAACACGATAGTCAAAACCCTCCGATTTAAACGGAAATTGTTTAGTGTTAATATTTTTTACAGAGTTATAACGTTATATAATCACTGTTAGATAATTAATGCTTATCAAAAAAGGAGATCTTTCATCTATTGGAAATTAATTTTTTCCAAATACTAATTGGCTAAAAGTGAAATTTTTAGCTCCTCCCACCAAAAATATATAATACTATATAATATATTAAGGAAAAATATGACACTCAGTCTCAGAAGCGAAACTATTTGGTGCCATTTTTTGAGCACTGCCACTAAGTGTTGTGCGCATAAAATGGCAAAACAACTGTTCTTATTTAGGCATGTGTCGTGTAAATGGGCACTGCTAAAAATGTAGCAGTGTTTTTGCGCATATCCTAGCATGCTAACTCGAACGCACTGCATTTTGAAGTACACTGCACTTTTTTGGCAATCTTGTGCGCATATATGCGCATATACTGCACTTAAAATAGCACAACCGCGGGAAACAAAAAAAAAACCCATCAAAAAACCACTATTTAGTTTGCACACTGTACACAAAATACAAACTTTTAGTATCGACGTACAAAAATAAAATCCAATGCAATACATAAATAGATCTTTTTGTGTATTGCATTGGATTTTATTTTTGTATGTCTATACTAAAAGTTTGTATTTTGTGTACAGTGTGCAAACTAAGTAGTGGTTTTTTAGTCGGTTTATTTTTTTTTGTTTCCCGCGGTTGTGCTATTTTATGTGCAGTATATGCGCATATATGCGCACAAGATTGACAAAAAAGTGCAGTGTACTTCAAAATGCAGTGCGTTCGAGTTAGCATGCTAGAATATACGCAAAAGCACTGCTACATTTTTAGCAGTGCCCATTTACACGACACATGCCTAAATAAGAATAGTTGTTTTGCCATTTTATGCGCACAACACTTAATGGCAGTGCTCAAAAAATGGGACCAAATAGTTTCGCTTCTGAGACTGAGTGTCATATTTTTCCTTAATATATATATATATATATACATATATATTTTTCCTTATATTAATATAGTATTATATATTTTTGCTCCCACAACCATTCCCATAGAGCAAAACATATATGACGTGATCACGAATATTATATAACATTTCGAGGGTCCTTAAAATTCTGACGTTAAATAACTTACGTGTTCCTTTTCATTAACTTTTACGTATTTCATTTCTAATTTAGTTCGAGTATTATCGCGGCTGAAAAGACTTGTAGGGAGCATTGCCTCTCACGTCTCAGTGTAAAAAAATACAGTTTAAACGAGTGTGATTAAAATCGAGTGGCACCCGACTTTTTTCGCACTTCAGACGCGCTTTTCGGCCTCAAAAACTGCGAAGGATTCTCGTCACAACTCCCGTTGTGTTATTGTTTCAAAAATACGACGCCTTATAAATACGAATTGTAATGTAACACTGTCGAGCGATAATGTAAGGCAGCACGTCAGTCAATGAGGTACTGAGGCTGAACATTACAGGTTCAAGTCCTGTACCGCTCATTTTTCAGCCAAAAAGCTAAAAACAGCTAACTGTTTCGCAATCTTTCTTTCAAAAACTCAATTTATTCGGCCTCATATTTCTGGACGTTACAGATTAAATAATATTACTTTATTTATTTATACTAATACCTGTTTACCATTTAAAAGCAAAAATTGCACTCTTACTTTTGTAGTAGCCAATGACAAAGCTTAAGTTTTTTTTCTTTCCTAGTATGTTGTCCAAAGCAGTGTTGTTTAGAAAAGGCTAAAAATTTAAACTTTAAAAAAACTTTAAGCCTGTTATTTGATTTACTTTAAAGCGTTTTACATTAATTAAATAGAAGTAAATCGCGTTTTAAGTACAGTGTTTCATTTTTTAAAAAACTAAAACCTTTAAGGCAACCTTTAAGGCAACATTTAACCTTTAAGGCAACCTTTAAGGTGGTGGTAAGTTCGTCTGGCTATTTTGGTGTGTAAACTTGACCGCGGTTAATTCTACGTATCACCTAGGTTATACCTAGATGATATGTAATATTTTATGGTTGGATATTTTTTGCGTAATGTATCTGCGGTAAAAGTGGATAACTTAAATCCAATATTAATTCAAAAACATCTTTACATTTTTTCAAAAAAAAAAAAATTTCGTCAACTTACTTTTACAATGTTGTTTACTGTGTAAAAAATGTTTGAAGAGTTTTTCGTGATTTTTCGAGAGCCGGATATTATGATATTTATTCTTACATTTGAACTACATGTAGTTTTTCTTATTGTAAATAAAAGTAACATAACAAGTGAGTTAATAAAAAGGGCACGATTCATACCAAAAAACCGACCGACTAAAAAATAAAAACTAGTACATAATAAAAAAAGTTTTTTTCATGGGTGGCACGGGAGCGCCACGGGGCGCTTTAGCACCGTGGCGCCGCGCCAACCATTATTAAAGAACGTGGGTAAATTTTGAAATTCAGAACCTTCTTCTTCTTCTTCTTCTTCTTATTATTATTATTATTATTATTATTATTATTATTATTCCAACGCTCCATACTTAAAAGCGATATTCCTCATTCGTTAGTGATTGATCAAAAATAAACATGGGCTCATAAAAAAGAAGAAGGAATTACGCAACTTTCTTAGGAAGCGCTTTTTTGATTTAGGTCCTTGTTATCGATTTATTGATCAAAATAAAAAAAATTGAAAAATAGACAAATAAAAACTCCCAACGCACAATAACAGCCTTTTGGCAACAATAAGGATTGTACAGAGCAGACAACCAACATCCCCTCATAAAAACCGCACAAAAATAGCAGACCGTTTTTAATTGGTGGCAGAAACGGAACCAGTTCCCAGCGCCATCTGCTTCAACCGCGCGGAAATCGGTGAAAACAACAGAGTACTGTTTTTAATTCTTGCATTACTGATGGCAAAATTAATTCAAAATTTTATTTATTAAAAAATAATAATAAGCGTCGGTGGCGCGGGAGCGCCACGCGCCGGTAGGTAATCATCGGTGGTGCGGGGGTGCCACACTGCAATTTAACCCACCGCACCGCGCCAACTATACTTAGAGAACGTGAGCAAATTTTGTAATTCATGTTCATCATCTTCTTATTATTATTATTTTTACTTTAGAATTATAATTGCAATCATTGGCGCACGTCATCGCGCCAACTATATTTAGAGAACGTAGGTAAACTTTGTCTGGAGCGCCACTGCACCGCACTAACTATAATTAAACAACGTGGGTAAATTTTGTAATTTAAATTCATCATCTTCTTCTTGTTATTTTTTATTTAAAAAAGTATATCTCGGCAACGGAATGATTATAAACATATGTCATTGCGCAGCTAAAACTATAGTTTATTAGGCTATTTTTTAATTTAATTCAAAAAAGTGGTAGACTAGCCT
>JASAMX010029436.1:0-15408 GCA_030248175.1 Microlaimidae sp. YZB2_3
GGTGGGCAGCCTCTGGGATTTTGAGGGGGTATAGGGGGGGTCAAATTTTAGGGGGGGTGTTCAGCAAGACCCAAATTTTGAGGGGGGTGTACCCAATATTTCCGCGCTGCCTTAAAATGAGCTTAAAACGCGTAAAAAAACGTAAAACAAGCTTATAAATGCTTTAAAACTGTGTAAGATTAAAATAAGACCTTATTGCAACTTATAAATTTTATTTTTTTAATTCTTTTAATAATAATGTGCAATGGCGCAGTCAGGATTTCATTTCAGGGGCGTCGGTCTGGGGGGGAAGAAAAAGTGTTGTCAAAGCGGCGCAAAGCGCCACCGCCTGCGCCGCATAGCGGCGCCAGCCGACGCGAAGCGTCGGCCGGGGGGTCTGGGGGGTGTCTCCCCAGCCGCCGGAGGCGAAAATTTTTTAAAATATATACTAAAAACGGCATAAAAATCGTCTCCTGGTGATCGCGTGAACATACATTTTACTTTTGTTTTTTTTTACCTAATTTCTACATAATTTTCTGTGATCTTAAAAATTCAGTCAGGGGGGTTCGGGGGGAACAATGCCCCCTGGAGGAGAAAATTTATAATTTGAGGCGCTAAAATACACTAGAAATTTTAATTCCAAATGATACTAATTACAAAATTTAAGGTTTTTTATAGCTATACTATACATTTATAACATGTGTTTAAAACGTTAAAAAAAGGATAATAGTGTTTATAGTAGTTTTATTAAACATGTATGCCTTAACTACTGAATGGAATAATCGATTTGCAATTGAAAAACTAAGATAAATTGCCAATTTAAACTGCCCGCATAGCGGGGAAATTTAAATTGCCCGCGTAGCGGGGGAATTTAAGATTCAAGATTCAAGATTTTATTTTTCTAGTAATACATAAAGAAAACAGTAAGAAGGACAAAACAAACACAAATGCGATTGCAACCCAGTTGAGTTACAATAACACCAAAAATCACAAAACTGAGAGAAGACCTGGCTGATTTAGATTTACTAGAAAAAAAATGACTAAAGGCCTTAAAAAAAAATAAAGCTCTTTATTTAGCCATTTAAATTTCCATTAGTTAATTCATCAAAGATTTTTTAAATTGGTACAGAGTTTTGGAACTAACTTGATCTTCATTTAGATAATTCCATTTACTTATAACTCTATTAAAAAAACTGTATTTTCTACAATTGACTCTTGAGTGCTCTTTTTTAAGTTTTTTTGAATGTCCTCTGGTTGAATTTGTGTTAAGAACAAAATATTTCTCAGGATTTAAGTTTACCAGTTGGTTTAAGATTTTAAATGTTTCAAACATATCCATCTTTTCTCTTCTTTTCTCCAAAGTTTCTAGATTAAGTGTTTTTAGTCTGTTTATATATCCAGTATCTTTTAAGTTACAAACTTTAAAAACTCGTTTGGTAAAATAGCGTTGGACTTTTTCTACAATATATTTATCTTTAGTCATATATGGGTTCCAAACAACACTTGCATATCCAACAGTAGGACGAACAAAACTTTTGTAAGCAATAAGATAGTTTTTAATGGATTGAGATTTGAAACATCTAAAAATTAAGTTTACTGTTTTTAAAGCTTTACTAGCTATTTTTTTACAATGTGTTGAAAACTTTAAGTCACTAGTGATGAACACACCTAAGTCTTTTACCATATTAGTTTTAGGTAGCTTCTTATTATTTAAGTAATAATCCGTTTTGTGCACATTTTTACAAATATTTAAATGTAGTACTTCACACTTATTTTCAGATAGATTGAGCTGCCAATCTTGGGCCCATTGGGCAATTCTATTTAGATCATCTTGTAATTTAATTTGATTATCATTTGAGTCTGAAAAACTAGTATAAACCTTTGCATCATCTGCAAAAAGTCTAATTTCTGAATTTTGGACACAATTGACAATATCATTTACATAAACAATAAAGAGAAACGGTCCCAAAACTGAACCCTGTGGTACTGAACTTGTAACTGGGTATGAAGGGGAAAAAGTATTGTTTATTACTATTTTCAAGGTAATAAAAGGTAATGAACGGGGAAATAAGGTAATAAACACTCCGCGCGAAGCGCGGAAAAATTTTTTAGTCCTTTTATAACACTTAAAAATTTTTCTTTGGGAGGCGAATTTGGGGGGTGGGTGTCCCCGACTACCCCAAATTTAAGGGGGAGTGTCAGCAAAATCCGAAATTTCGGGGGGGGGGGGGTATAACCCCCCAACCCCCCCCCTGCCCACCTATGCTCTTAGTGCCTCCCAGGTTACCTCTAAATCGGTCAGTATATTTAGAAAATCGTTAAATTAGCTGCAACGTCATAATATTTGTAGTGTTAAGCTCAAATTCCGCCCAGTTTTTTTTTTCTCTAAATTAATTATTTTTATAAACTCTGTGCACAAGCAATAACATTTTGGTACAAAGTAATATCAGTATACCTGCTCAGTATCAGTACTAATACCTGCTCAGTATCAGTGCTGAAGTCAAAGCAAAGCTTCAGCCTTCTGAGCAGTTTTTAGCAATAATATCATAATTAACGCTTTCATGAAGAACTGTATTGCTTGAGGATCGCACACATTACTTTTGTATCTTTTTGTAATTATTGATCTGGAATGTTTTCTTTAACAAAAAATAATAACCTCTTTATTTTTGGTTACATTTAAATCATGGAGTCTCCCAACAGTAATGCGTTATTATTATTTTTATTGTCTTTTAATTATATTTTGTAACCATTTACTAATAGGTACTAGTTGTTATATATACTGTGGTGTTTGTGATAAAGAAATTTATACTTAATATTGTGTTTGTGTGTGATATCTTTTATTTTTTTTATTTGTTGTGTTCTTTTTGAAAATATTTTGCTAAATAAATTTCTTTCTTCTTTCTTTTAAACGAACAATAAAAGTTTTTAAAGGTTGCAAATTTATTCTTAGGTATTATTCTTGGTACATATAACTTAATTTTTTCCCGTTTGCAAACTTTTATAGTTACTAGCAAGACTTTAAATAATTATGTCAAAACCTTAAAAAACATGTTTTAATAACCTGTATTTTTTTTGTTGAATTTTTATTTTTGGCTTAAAAACGTCAAAAAAAGTTAAACGAGCAAGAAAAATTCTCTATAAATACCGTAGTACGATGATATTTAAAAAAAGCAAAAAACGGTAGGTTTTTTCACCTAAATTTTAAGGTGGCCGAAATTAATGGAATCTTAAAATGCGCATTTAGTTAAACGCATTGCAAAGTGATTTTGAAGAAAATATCAAAACATGAAAATTAACAATTTTGAGCTTTAAATAGAAGTTATTTTAAGGTTATATAGTGCTTCGTTCTAAATTTGATGCAGTTTAAACACAAATCAAAAATCCTGAAATTTACAAAAAATTCACTTTTTGTATGAAAATGTTGATAATGCAGAATAACTTAAAAAACTTTTGCAAAAACACTTTATTCAACATTAGTCCAGTTACTTTTGTGCTAGTTCATTTGTGTTTTAAAAATAAGCCAAATTGGTGGCCGAAATTAAGGCGTGGCCGAAATTAAGTCAGTTACCCTAATAGTTTGTTTTGCAAAAACAAACTAAACTAAAACTTTTTATGTTTGGGGAGTTTATACTGTCGTATATCTGTGTTGATATAATTCTCTGTAGGTGGCGGAAATCAAAAATTTGCATAAAATTTATATGAAATACTGCGGCGGTCTAATGCTCGGCGGTCTAATGCTCGGCGTTCAAGTGCGCGGCATTCTAATGCTAGCGGTCAAATGCTCGACGATCAAGTGCTGTCGTTCAATTTTCCGGGATTCTAGGAAATTTGAACGCCAGCACTTGATCGCCGAGCATTAGACCGCCAGCATTAGAACGCCGCGCACTTGAACGCCGAACATTAGACCGCCGAGCATTAGACCGCCGTAGTACGCGTTGTTTTAAAAAGGACGTTAAAACTCCCCGCCAAGGTGGTATAAACTTCCCCCAAAAAATAAAAAAACTTAATAGAATATAAAAAATGTTTTAATATAATATTTAAACAAAGCAATGTTGTTTTAACAATAAACGATAAGTCAAAAATTTATATTTTTTCTTGAAATTAAAGAAAAAACTTAGTAAACGGTTAGTTTTTTAATAATTTAAACCTGTTTTTCCTAAGCCTAAGCGAAACCTAAACATCAAACTAAATTTTTATGATAAATTTATATTTAATGGGGGTTTTTTTTCAGATAACTATTTTTTCCTAAGCCTAAGCAAAACCTAAAAATTAAACAAAAAGTTTATACTTAATAGTTTGTTTTGCAAAGACAAAAAAAAACTAAAACTTTTTAGTTTTGGGGAGTTTATACTGTCGTAGTGCTGTGTTGATATGTCTCTGCAGGTTGCGGAAACCAAAAATTTGCATAAAATTTATATGCAATACTGCGGCGTTCTAATGCTTGGCGTTCTAATGCTCGGCGTTCAAGTGCGCGGCGTTCTAATGCTGGCGGTCTAATGCTCGGCGATCAAGTGCTGGCGTTCAAATTTCCGGACACCATTTTCCGGACACCAAATTTCCGGGCACTTTTTTTATTTTTTTAAAATATGCGCTTCATGGACCACCATGAACATAGACAGACTAGTATTTTTTGTGTAATATATTATGCGTAAAAAACTTTCAATATTAAATTTAAACATTTTAGTCTCAATCAAGACTTTTAAAGACTTTAGAAATCTAATTTTTTAAATAAAAAAAACATTTCAAATCTAAAAGAACAAATAAAAAAAAATTTAAAGTAAAAAGTTATAATGACTGACAACTTTTAACGATGAAAGAATTATTGAAAACAAATAAAGATCTTTTGTGCGGCTAGAAATGATTCTAGGACACGAGGGTACTGGACACGAGGGTACTGGACACGAGGGTACTGGACACGAGGGTACTGGACACGAGGGTACCGGACACGAGGGTACTGAGCTAAGAAAAATTACGTTTGCCACAAATGTGTAAATTTTTTAAACTGAATGAACCGAATTAAATTTTAATCGTTTGAACGTGAAGATAAAATTAAACGTTACATAAGTCGTTTCGTTTTTAATTATAAATAACATTTTTTCTTGCTTAAATAAATGCAATTTAATAATCAAAAAACTACGTAAATTGTTTAAAAAACATCATACTAAAATATGAAATTTTTAAGGGTTATATTACACACAATTTATACCATGGGTTTTTAATAAAAACAATGATAATGTTTGAAGCTATCTCCGAATCTTTGGAGCTTCGAAACCCTGCCTTTGAAAAAACTAAAGAATTATTATTAAACAACCATGAGTGGAATAAGAACGCCAAGAAGTTATTTAATTACTATTTTTGTTTTTTCTAAATCATATACTCGTACGAAAATACGAAGCGAGTTTCAGTTTTTTGCTGTCTTTTTTTATTTAAACTCTTTTCATCGACTCTTGATTAAAATAAATGAGTTTTTATGATAAAATCTTTAAAAATAGTAACTTCTGCAAAAACAGATTTTAGCAGTAGAAATGTAAAAAATAACTTCTTGCTTTTTTTAGTCCACTCTAGCTTTAGAAATTTACTTGAACACATGTTGATCATTTAGAACAAGGCAAACAAAATGTGCTTTTAAAACCCAAAAACATACAATTGTTAGATTTTTCATGTATGATATTTTATATATTTAAATCTAAGTAAAGAGTCGTGAGTTAAATAATCCAACAACGGATCTTTGGGAGTCTTCAAAACCCATTGCACGGTAAACTTTATTTTCCTAAGCCTAAGCAAAACCCAAAAATTAAGCTAAACTTTATCATAATATTTCAACAATAGTGTGCTTTTTAAAAATACAAAATAATTTACTATTAAAAAAGGCAAGCAATTGTTTTTCGGAAAATATTTTACTAAAATGTTTTATTTGCAATTATTTCTGCAGTTATTTTTTCCGAAAGCATTTTTAAGAATTCAATTTTTTTCGACACACCACGAAAAATAACCACAAAAATGTTTTGACAGCACAATCAAAGCATAACAGCAACCTTAATGCTTATTATCTTTCAAGTCGTCTCATAGATTCTCAAGATTTTTAAAACTAGTTATTATATAAAAAAAAATTCACGAAAATGTAGACAAATTACACGAAAATGTTTTAATGTTATGAAATTATTATTTTTGTTTTATGTCTTCTCAATAATTTTATTTTTATAATCCTCTTTTATAAGTCAGTCAAACAAACTAAATAATATTTAAATATAATAAACTATTGTTATACAATAAGTTTATTCCGCTTTATGCGGGAAGGTTATGTTTTTTGCTCGTCAGTACCCTCGTGTCCAGTACCCTCGTGTCCCCCTTTGCATAATGAATCGATTTTGCTGCGAGGTTGTGGTGAACGCAATTTTTTTAAGCCCAGTACCTTCGTGTCCAGTACCCTCGTGTCCAGTACCCTCGTGTCCAGTACCCTCGTGTCCAGTACCCTCGTGTCCAGTACCCTCGTGTCCCGTTCCCCTAGAAATACTTACATTTAAAAAATAATAATTCTAAAATATAATTTTATGATTTTTTAATGACGGTTACAAAAATATTGGATGCTTGGCATTACACATTTTTTAATACTTTGTTGCATCAACAAAAGTGAAAATAACGTTTTCAAGGGCATAATAAAGGTTTTTAACAGCTTTGCTTTATCAGCCATTCATAATGCATTTTCTTCGAATTCTAACTATCAAATCAACCCCAAAGGTTTTCGGGACAAAAGTAAAAGTAATTATAATTTATAATTTATATCGCGAAAATACAAAAGCTACATATACTGGCGCATTGGCAGATCTTGTATACTAAAGGTCCCTGGCGTCCCGACTGAAACACGCTGCATTGTGATAATATTGCTTGTTAATATTGTTATTTGTAGAATTTGGTTGCGAATAGGGATGCATTGAGCACCAGATTTTAATTGTGAGCTGAGCATTACTTAGTACTAGGGATGCATTGAGCACCAGATTTTAATTGTAAGCTGAGCATTACTTAGTACTCACAATTAAATTAATTGTGAGCTTGAGCCTGAGTACTCACAATTAAATATATGTGAGTACCAATTGGTATTGAGCATTTGTGAGCCTGACCAATTTCAAAATATATTTACGTATAACATAAATTTTAAGAGAATTGTATGGCGTAAGCACAAACGAGATTACCCGTCGTCCCCAGAAATGGGGGTTATAAGTGTATAGACCTCCCAAATGAGGTCAAAGGGCAGACCAGCAGCAATGGGTCCTCTCAGGACAATTTGAGAGGGTCTTAATACCCCCGGGGTGAAAATTCCAAATTTAGACTATAAAACACCTAGACAACCCATAAAACACTGCGAAACACTTGATTTCACTAACATATGTGAATTTCTCGAAATTATTTTTGGGTTGCTTTAAAAGTCATAATTTGTTGTAATGTGTGGTGAATGCATTTGCATGGCAGATAAAGGCAAATGAATATTAACTTTTATTTCAACGTTTCGAAATGATAAAACAAAGCTTCGTCAAGGACTAAATAAATTAACAATGTAATATAATGGATTAACAAAAAACACGAACTGAGCAGAATTAAGTTACTAAACATTTGATTCTCAGAAAAACACATAAAATTACAAAAATAATAACTAAAATTTTATAAAAAGCATAATTTTTAAGTAAAAGAGTATACACGTTTGGTACAAAGTTAGACATTTCGACTGAATGAAAATTTAACAAATTAGGATTATTCTTATTTACTAAAATAAAACACGCCTCTTTAAAACAAAGATTGTAAAAACTGTTGTCAAAAGCAAGAAAGTTAGAAAAGCTGAAATTTAGTCATTTAATTCTGCTCAGTTCGCATTTTTTGTTAATCCACTATATTACATTGTTAATTTTATTTAGTCCCTGACGAAGATTTGTTTTATCATTTCGAAACATTGGAATAAAAGTTAATATTCATTAGCTTTTATCTGCCATGCATTCAGCACACATTAAAATAAAATGTATAAATTTCAGACAAATTTAGGGTTTTTAAGGTGGAACACTACAGAAAAAACCGCACAAACTTTGTACAGTCGCTATTCATTACAGCTGTAACCAATTTTTATAAACTACATACTGTATTAATCTTCATGTCCTGAACATCATGTTTTATATTTTAATAAAACATGAAAATTAAAAATAAGCTGTGGGAATGGTCCACAAAGGGGATTCCGATAAATCGCAGGTTTTTTTCACAAAATGACATATAAAATTTTTTTGTGCGTGACGATTTTAAAAATTTTTTGTACGCAATTAGAAGACGAGAAGATAAAACTTTCCTGTTGTTTTCAGCAAAATCGTATAATAATAACCCGAGAAAACCCGACATTTTGATGAGTTTTTTGAGAAAATTTTATTAATTTTGGAGCCTAATTTCTCAGTAGATCTCTAAATGATTTTTAAATAAACAACGCCAATGTTTCTAAATCGTTGAGTTCTCCATTTTGATATATAGTTTATTAAAATCGGTTTGTAAACAATTTTTCATTTTGTTTTGGGAAACTACATTTTGAAACGTTCGTTTAAAAGTTGTTTTTAACGTGAATATGAGACGGACCAGTAGCCGAGTGGTTAAAGCGAAGGACTCAAAACACAAGAGCACTAGGTTCAAATCCTTCTGGGAGTTATTTTTAACACCAAAAAAATGTTTTTTTTTTAAATTTTTTAATTAAAAAAGTTTACATTATTCAATACTGTATTCAACCCCGAGTACGTGCTTTGAGGTGGTTTTGAAGTAAAACCGGGGTAGAGTCAGAGTGTTCCCCCTAGCGGGGGGGGGGTTGGGTTGCAACCCCTCCTAGCGTCCCCTCGGGGTCGTAGCTGCAACAGTTGTTCGTTGGATTAAAAAATGCCCATTTATAAGTGCTAAAATTGACTATTTTTTATATTTTGTAAATTTAATTTGCAAAAAAAATTATAAAAAATAAAATTCTGCATTTTAAATTCGTTTTTCTTTTTAATTTGATAACCGCACATGTTTAGTTGGTCCTTTCTTGTATCTATAGAAATTTACGACGTGAGCCAGATACAATTCAAAAATAGCCTATTAACAGGGCGGGCCATGTTTAAAAAGTGTTAATATCAAAATCAATTTCCTCAAAGGTCGGTATGTTTAACTACTGGAATTCTAGATAATTTTTTTGTTGCTATTATTAGCAGTCTTTAACTTAGTAACTCGTTAACTAGTAAGTTAATTGGTCAAAAATGTTAAGTTAGTTAACTAGTAAGTTAATTGCTCAAAATTATCAACTAAAGTAAACCCAACGTGGCTGCAACAGTTGTTCATTGGATTAAAAAATTTCCTCCATTAAGTAACCACTCAAATCACGAGAATCTGACGTCACTTTATCAAACAAATACTCCGTATTAAATCGAATCTTTATTGGCTGAAAAAATGACGTCAGATTCTTGTGATTTGAATGGTTACTTAATAAGGGACATTTTTTAATCTAACAAACAACCGTTGCAGCCATGTTGGGTTTACATTTAGCTCAAAAATGTACTAATTAGTTAACTAGTAACTAGTAAATTAACTAGCACAACTCTATGCTCAGTGAAAATAGTTGTGGGAGGAGCTAACAGAATCATTTTGAACCAATTTAGAAACAAATCTCCAATGGATGAAAGATCTCCTTTTTTCATAAGCACTAATTGGATAAAAGTGATTCTATAAAGTTTTAACTCTGTAAAGAATATGAACACTGAACAATTTCCGTTTAAATGGGAGGGTTTTGACCATACATGGGCAAGTTAGTCCGGAGTGGGGGGGGGGGGGGTGAAAGTTAAACCACAAATTATGGAGGGGGGGGGTTTAAAATCCGAGAAACGCAAAATACCCATATCGTTTTTTTCTGGAGTGCATTTTACCCATATCGTTTTTCGATTTTGAAGGAAAAATAGGTAAAAAACGCTAATTTTAGGTTAAAAAGCCCTTTTTATTGCATTTTTGAGCTTTTTATTGCTTAAAACATTCATTTTGACCTCAAAACTTAAGTTCTGGAGGCAGTTAGAAGTCATTTTAAAGACATTTTTTCTTCATTTTTCCAAAAATTGGCGGGTTAACCTTTTCTCTCCCCCCTCTACTTCTGAGTGGAGGGGGGGGGGGTTAAACCCCCCTTCTCAAAATTTGGGTGGGGGGTTAACCCCCCAACCCCCTTCCGTGCCCATGTATGGTTTTGACTGTAGTGGCTAAGTAACATCGACCTTGCGTATCCTGCTCTGTGGGAAATATTTATAAACTTTTAAAACAGCAGTCAAAGTGAATTTTATTACTCATCTTAGACTTTCTATATAAGGATGAGCATTTTATAAAAAACTGTGCAGTTAATACATTAGATTTCACAATTTTTTCTTGATGTTTTTTAAATGTTTTCACTGTTAGAAACAATTATACTGGATTGATTTTAATTTTAGAATTAATTAACATTTATTATACAATACATGAGATAACACAATGCAAAATATGAGTTGTTGTGACAATAATTTGATAATATAATTTGCTGTACCATAAGTTTGACTAAATTCAATAAAATCCGTAAAACTTTTTAAAATAGTCCAAAGTGTTTATTCCAGTTACCAGCAAAGAACAGTATATAAAAAATATCCAAAATGCGCCAACTTTACTTAACATTTTTAACACGTCAGGATTTTAAGTACCCTTAAAATGTCATATAGTATCCTGATCACGTTATATATGTTTTGCTCTGTGGCCATGGTTATGGGAGGAGCTAATAAGAATCACTTTTAGACAAATAGTGCTTGGGAAAAATTAATATCCAATGGATAAAAGATCTTTTTTTTCATAAGCACTAATTAGCTAAAAGTGGTTCTAATACGTTATAATTCCGCAAAAATATTAATACTAAACAATTTCCGTTTAAATAGAAAGGTTTTGAATATCGTGAAAAAGTATTATTTCCTAATTGACGTTTTTTTGTTTCGTTTTTGTATGAGAGATCCGATTTCGCCAGATTTCTGCTGACAGCCGTCTGCCTCTAGAATATCCGCCACTGGCTTATTTTTCGTTTCGGGACAAAAGATGGTCAGGTAGATGCTGATTAGCGTGCTGGGAACCAGGAACAGCGTCATACCGTACGGCTTTGCCCACGTTGAGAAAATCTTTTGGTAGCTTCAATTATTATATAGCAGAATCGTCTCTACTAACCTCTATTTCTTTATAGCATGTGTTTTTTTCGCAGGGATGTGGCTACTCAAACTATGGACGAACACCTCAGATTTTTTTAACTTTAAAATGTCATATAGTATTCGTGATCACGTCATATATGTTTTGCTCCGTGGGACAGGTTGTCGGAGGAGCAGCGGCAAAACAGGGTTTCAAAATGAAGGTGGGAATATCGCTAAAAGAATGCCGCGCGGGCGAGTTATTAGAAAGGAGCGGGCGCATTATTGGACATAAATGGGGGCGTCCCTTTATGCGCGCGGTGTCCTTTGATGCGCAGGGGATTCTTTCCGTTTAGAACAATGGATTTTGTCCAGGGTGAAAAAAATAAATTTTGTAATTTGTGTCGGTAAGAATGTAATAATGTGAACAAAAAAAACCACCAACCACAAATCTACCAAGGGAAAATTACAAAATTTTAGGCAGTTTCTAATTTTTAGCGCGCTAATTTTTAAGCGCGCTGAAAAATAAATTTTTTAACTCAGTTAAATTAAGCGGAAACGCCTGTTTGAGTAAACTAAACAGTTTTAGACGCTTTTTTTTGTTTTCCTTAACCTAAGCAAAACCTAAGAATCAACCTAAACTTTATCACGTTCTTTCAGGTTTTTCAGCACGCTTAAAATTACCACTAGCGCGCTGAAAATCAGAATCTGCCAAATTTTAGCTTTGCTGTCCATACTTTTTAAGAAGTCACATCCCCGCGAAAAAAACACACGCTATAAAGAAATTGTGGATACGAAGGCAAAATGAAATAAGTCCCAATTAACCCCATAACTGCGGAAATTTAGGAACTGCAAGGGAGCTTTAAATGATTAAAAAAATGTAAAACTTAAATTCCCTAAAATGAGAACTGGTAGTTTCGCATAAAATTATGGTGGACCTAGATTTAGGCATAGTCTTAAGTTTGTTTCGCCCATTACCACGGTGAAACTATTGTCTCACCACGTTGAAACCTTCGTCCCACGATGGTGGTAGCATCGTTTAACCATTGTGGTATGTAAACTTTACCGTAATTAATTCTACGTATCATCTAGGTTATACCTAGGCAATACGTGATACTGTATCCATGGGTAAAATTTGCATAAGTGCTACAGTACCAGCTTTATTCATTTCAATGTGCTCACTCAACTGCGCATTAACTGTGCAATAGTTATTATTTACTGCTACCAGGTAGATCGAGTTGAGAATCGCACGCGGGGCGCGAATTCGCCCCTTTTATTCTACTTTATTCTTAGATCATTTTTCATTGCTAGTATATCTATTGTGTTTATATTCGCGGTTAACAGGTATACGGTGCTAAGACGCGCGGAATTGGCGCTTAAAGTAACGGCGCTGAATGTACTGACGGTGGGTCGGGCCTGGATGGGAAATCGCCCCTTTTTCCTGCTCTATTCTTAAAGAATTTTTCGTTGCTAGTATATCTATTATTTAATATTTGCGGCTACCGGGTAAACAGAGCTGAGAAGGGTGGAATTGGAGCTCAGGGTGACGGCGCTGAGTGTACCGACGGCGGGTCGAGCCTGGGTGGGATATCGCCCCTTTTTCCTGTTTTATTCTAAGAGCATCTTTTTTTAATATTTGCAGCTACCGGTTGATAGTGCCAAGAAGCGCGGAATTGGCGCTTAAAGTAACGGCGCTGAGTGTACTGACGGTGGGGCGTGCCTGGGTGGTAAATCGCCACTTTTTCCTGCTCTATTCTTAAAGAATTTTTCGTTGCTAGTATATCTATTATTTAATATTTGCGGCTACCGGGTAAACAGAGCTGAGAAGGGCGGAATTGGAGCTCAGGGTGACGGCGCTGAGTGTACTGACGGCGGGTGGAGCCTGGGTGGGATATCGCCCCTTTTTCCTGTTTTATTCTTAGAGCATCTTTTTTTTAATATTCGCAGCTACCGGTTGATAGTGCCAAGAAGCGCGGGATTGGTGCTTAAAGTAACGGCGCTGAGTGTACTGACGGTGACGGTGGGGTGTGCCTGGGTGGTAAATCGCCACTTTTTCCTGCTCTATTCTTAGAGCATCTGTTTTTTTTATATTTGTAGCTACCGGGTAGATAGAGCTAAGAAGCGCGGAATCGGCGCTTAAAGTAACGGCGCTGAGTGTGCTGACGGCGGGTCGGGCCTGGGTAGGAAATCACCTCTTTTTCCTGCTCTATTCTTAGAGCATCTCTTTTTTTAATATTTGCAGCTACCGGGTGGATAGAGCTAAGAAGCGCGGAATTGGCGCTTAAAGTTACGGCGCTGAGTGTACCGACGGCGGGTCGAGCCTAGGTGAGAAATCGCCTCTTTTTCCTGCTCTATTTTTAGAGCATTTTTTTAATATTTGCAGCTACCGGGTAGATAGAGCTAAGAAGAGCGGAATTGGCGCTTAAAGTAACAGCGCTCAGTGTACTGACGGCGGGTCGGGCCTGAGTGGGAAATAACTCTACGCACAGGAACCAAACCGTTTTAGCGAACCCTCCGCAGCGGGAGCTGGCGTGCAGAAAAACTCCAGTCAACACGGCAGACCGACGATTGAAAATGGTCCCCAATAAAATTATCTGAAACAAACAAAAATACAGAAAATGCTACTTTTGACAATTGAAATCCTGTATCCACAAGCGTGGACTACTATTTTATTACAAAATTATCTATTTTAAGTTTAATAATCGAGACCAAGGCCACAAAAGGTCTCATTTCAGTATTAAAAGAGTCGTTCGTTCTGGTCGATGCCGGAATAGACATTTGATAGTACTTTTTTGAATTTTTTCGCCAGCAAAAAAGCGCCAGGAAGTTTTTTCTGCAGTTCAGACCACTATTGCACAAATTTTCCTCCTCTATCGGGTGTCCCCGTATTCAGTAAACGCTGAAATGCACTTGAACAAAAATTTGCTAATTCGAATATTCTAATACTTATCGTGTTTTTCATTAAACTTTTCGTTGCGGGGTCCTTAAACTAAATTTTTACCTTTTATTTTTGCTTTTGCTTTATTGCGTTTTTAAAAAAAACTTCTTAGCGCCGTTAAACAAACCTTTATGTTTTACGCACAAAAAAATTCCAAAAAAAATTGTTATGTTACGTTCTTGCACAAAAATTTGTATATTAGAATACTCTAGAGCGGTAGCGCATCTTTCAGGAAACTTTCCACTGTCATTAAAATATATCACGCCTTCCAACTTAATTCTGCCGCGCCCTTGAGCTTATACATAATATACCATTTATCGCGTCTTAGATAAACCTCTGCAGCGCATTGAAGAAAAATTCGCAAATTTAACTACTCATAAATAAATAATTTTTTACAATAAATAAATTTATAAAATTTGAAGAAAAAAAACGCGTTCTATTCCCCGTACCAGAAGTGACAACGCCATCGTCCAACAGGTGAAAACTGTGAGGGGCCGCCTACCCAACCGCTCAACCAGATTGAAAGTGAGCAGGGACACCAGTAAACCCACCAAAGAGTAACACATGGCCACAAGTTGCTGGTGGTATTGGTCCGAGAAACCCGCGTGTTCCGCGATGCTTACCATATAGCTGTACAAGGCTGCCATTCCGCTGTACGCTTCAATACAGGCTAAAATTGCACAAAAATGCATTATATTATTCAAAAACGCACTCATTGTCACTATTAGCACCGCCAAGTGTGACGCGTCGATATAGAGCAATTTATTGCTCCAAATAAGGCTGCAATAATAAGTGGAATATGCACTAATTAGTTATACAATGCTGCCCCACCGCTGTAGGCTTTGATACAGGCAAAAATTTTAGTTATAGGATTGCCAAAATTATAATCACAAATGCATCTGCGGTAAAATAGGTGTGTATATTGTTCAAACACGAATTCATCGACCAAAGTCATATAAGAAATAATTTGCATACGGTATAGTTTAAAAGTGCGTTCAGAACTCAAATACTTACAAATTGAAAAAAATTCCCACTCTCACATGGAACTATTTTTTAAAAACCTGCTTTTATACTTTAAAACAATTTTTTACGCACAATTTTATTGTAATTAATATTATTTTGTAATATTATTTTTTAATTGGTGATTTTCTTTATTATTTTTTAATTGTAACCGTGCACAGGTCGTGTGTTTGCCGTTCTGCTGCAAGTGCAAAAGTGGTCTAACTGGGGTCTAATTGGTCTACGATTGAATTATATTCATGTGGCCGACTTCTTAAGTTTGTATGGTGGAGTTGTACTAGCAATACGTAACTGAACGAAGTA
>JASAMX010029437.1:0-11810 GCA_030248175.1 Microlaimidae sp. YZB2_3
TCTGTCACCGGTGACAACTATCTTGCAGGAAAAACGCGTGGGAAATCGTGCACTGTAAAAAAATCATAAAAAATATTATAATTTAACATAAACGCAAACACAACATAAAAACACTGAAAATTATTCCGTTTTTAACACAAAAAACTAATATTTTGAAAAACCCCAAATGTTTTAGTGTGCCAAAGTTTTTTCTGTTTTAATTTACTTCTTTAAACACCTCGTTTTCAACATCTTGTGTTTGGATAAATCGTTTTTTGGGTGAATAAAATTTTATAAACGAAACCACATTTAAAACAGAAGCTTCTCAGTAGAGAAAGGTTTTTTTTATTTCAAAGGTTGTAAAGAAGCCAAAAACTGATAGAAATAAAAACAACGAAAGTTCCACAAACCAAATGTTTTTGTTATGAAAGATAAATTTAAGGTTTTGACTCATTTCAAAAATACTAGCATCGATGGATGAATTTAAGTTTTAAATGTATCATTTTTGTGCATTATTTGATTGACAATGTTTGTTAACTGTGCAATTTACAGTCATTGTGTACCTAGCGGTGGCAATGCTACTGTACTATGAACTTAGCGCTAGGTGCAAATTTCAGTAAGAAACAAACTCAATAAAATACCTATAAAAAGTAAAGTCAAAGCCATTATTTATATTTCTTACATTAATTTTATTTCCCATAATCTATGCTAAAAAGGTCACAAAGTTTTAACAAAATTAACTTTTGTAATCGATAATGGTTTTAAAATTTTTTTTTCTAATAAAGTTTTAGTAAATTTTTTCTTTCACGAATCACTCTGATATTATTTTTTTCATTGTTTAATATTGAAAATGGAAAGCATCAACCCCATTCTGGAATAATAATACGCAAAAAAAGTGCAAAATAGGAGTTAGGTGCGCACCTAATTGACTTGGGACGCCCCCGCGGCTGACCTAAATATGCTCACCTAAATCCCAGAGTTAAGTGACCATTTTTGGGTGCCCACTTAACTTTAGGTCGCTCTGTGGAGAGGCGTGCCGGACGGACCACACCAGGGTTGATGGAAACCCTGGAAACTGGCAAACTCAACAACAACTCGGTACTTTAAGTAAGCTGGGAAAAACAAGAATGCTTACAGGTGCGGTGCGGGGTCAAACTTTTTGTCTTCAATTTAAATATTTAAATATTATTCAACATGCAGCATTTGTTCAATAGTCATAATTTAATTGCTAACAGTAGGTTACTAATTATAGGTTACAAATATATATTACTTAATTTCAGCAAGTAACTTTATAACAATCACTATTATAATTCATATATATAACCTTACAATTTTATATCACTCAATTTATATAAATATTACATAACAATTTATAGTAAGCATTCATTATTACAAATTTTGTTAAACTAATATTTAGCACTTTCAATAACTTTAAATAAACTTATAATTATTTTAACTTTTATATAAATTAGTAGTACTTATTTTAGTTTACAGTATACAATTACTTTATCTCAATTTTATAAAGGTTAACAGTTTTACTATATAATTTTAAAATTGTTAGGTCTTAGCTAGTTTCTTCTTTATAATATCCCCACCCCTTTCTTCCTATTATATAATTTTTTGTAAAAACCTTACCCCTGCTCCCAATAGCCCACAAAAATTTTTTCAACAAAATATCTCCCGTGGTTCAGGGGTTATGCATGTAATATTTGGAGCGCCTCAGGGCACCGTTTTGGGACCTCTCCTATTTTTGCTTTTTTAAAGTGATTTACCAAATCAAATTTTAGTGGCGTAACTACCAAGTTGTTTGCGGACGACATTAAAATGTATCATTTTAGGGGTTATGTCACGCTCCTTCAAATTAATATAAATTATTTCCTAATAAATGTTAATTAATTTTGTGTATTTTGTATTTTGTATAAAAACCACATTCCTTTCTCAAATCTGGGATTTCGCTCAAAAGACAAGCCAACCTCTTCCAGACCATTTTTGTACCGCCTCGTTGCATACTTAATGTTAACTAAGATGCCAAAACTAGATAAAATATGGATTCTTCCTTTTTCCAGCCGATAGACAAAACATCCACCAGATCTCAACCCACGTGCGATCCACACCTTAATATTTCCAAGGATATCATATGAATTACACATTATTCGATTACAACAAAAAGGGTTAGAGTTCGTCTAGATTGCTACGACTGCGTTCTAATATGCATTACCATTCTTACGGCCCGTGTAGACTTAATGAGTCACAGTGGATACCCTTAGACTTTTCTGCGACTTATTCTATTAGCGTAACAAACGTTCTGAGGGATATAAAATCTGCTCATAGCTGCAAAGACTACGCGAGATTTTTGAGTCATTCTGTAATAATACTGCTGATGAATAGGTTTGCAAAATTGGCATCAACAACAAATCTTAGCGGTCACACTTCACACATTTCGCCCAGATCCTTGCGCATCAAATCGCTTATAGGAAATAGCAGTCAGAGAATAACTTTGCTTTCGACCCATGCGGCGTGGAGAAAGATTCCGGTCCGTTCTCCCTTGAGTTGAAATTTTCAAAGTTAATTTTATAAGTTTAGCTAAACCAAACGAAATTTTAAATAAAGTTTTAAGCGAGAAAATTTGTTAAAACGAAATTTAATAATAATAATAATAATAATATTTCCCTAATTAATTGCGTGAATAAACTGCAAATTTTACGTTAAGGCGTAGACAAAAAACTTAAAAGTACATTAACCAAATAGATCCTTAAAATTGAGCGAAAGCAAAGAGTTCTCCGATATTAGAGTTAATAGAAAGTTTGGAAAAACCAAGAAGAAGTGGCACTGAACAGTGGACGAAGGGACACAGCCCAAAAAGCATCGGTAAGTCACTTTTTATTAGCTAGGTTTTTGCCTTGGGGTAGATACTCAGTGTCGCCTCTCGGTTAACCTATCTCGAATCGCGCAGTTACTCAGTTATTATAGTTTAAGTTTAGAATTAAGTTATTGAGTCTAAGAACCTAAGTAACGCTACTTTACCGTATCGCAAGTTTTATAATCACGCTCCCCCTCCGAACCCCGAAACAAAAGGGAAGGGGCGTTGTATAGTTATTTTTGGGTAACTGCTTAGGTATGGGTTGCTATAAACTACTATTTTGTTTAACAAATGTTTATTTACAAAAACGCCTATATACACGAACATAATACAACATTCACACTCATACACGGACATAAGTAGAAATAAAAGTAGCGAACATTTACAGAAGATAATACATATTTACATTATCACAGTAGCAGGGCATAGTTATAAAAAGCCCGATTTGAAGCCCAGAGTGGCTCGCAAGAATTTGAGTAGAAACTACTTTTTTGGTGCAAAAAACACTCTTATTTATATGCTTCTGTGTTGACCTCGTTGCAATAAATCCTATTTTTAATTTTATTGACGCCATATGATTTTTGGTGTTTTTGCCTAGGATTTTACTGTTTTTCTCTGGTGATAGCTTCTTAGTTTCTGCTAAATAGCGCAGCTGATATTTACTTAAGCTAATTTAATTGAAGCGCGATGAATCGTTGGGCCAGCGGTAATTGATGACCGGCAGGTGTCGATAAGAGATAGCCGGCAGTTGACCGATTTGCTATGCCGCGCCTTTTTGTAACTTTATGGGCGGTCAAGTTATGATTCACACATCACCTGCTTGAACCCATTATACTTGCTTTGGTAATTTGTGTCAGATTGTTTTCCCTGCATTCAATATACGCCATCGTTCTATTTTACTATTTTCCAAAAGATTTTACTTTTATAATTAATTGTTATTTTAATTAAACGTATTTATTCTTAGTGTTTTGGGCTCTATGACATTCCTCCCCTAGGAGTATTTGACCGTCCCGGTCAAACCTTAAAAAAAAAGTTTTTCGCGGGCTGGTTTAGTATTCTTTGTATCTAACCGTCCCGGTTAAACCGTTTTAAAAAAAATAGTTTTCGCGGGCTGGTTTCTACGTTTTTATTTTATGTATATAATAGGTGGTTGTTCAAAGAGCCACAAGAATTAGTTTTAGTTTAAAAAAAAATGTTTTTGGCTTCCTGCTACTGTTACATGTTTACATTTTATTTACACAACAACAACAACAACAACAACAAAAAAAAACGTTCGTATAATACAAAAATTTATATATGATATAAAACAAACAATGGCAAAGAACACCTTATATTTACAACAAGAAAAAAAAACATTAGTTTCTTTCCCTTTTTTTTTTTTTTAACTTGTTAGGTGATAATAATTAAGCTGGTTTTTTATAGACAGTTTTTGTATATGAGTTTGTATGGCAGATAGTCGTTGTTGCTCCTTAATTGCCTTACAGTGCAAAATGAGGCGTCGCATTTCGTTCTGATAGTGTTTCCGAAATGCGTACGCGTTTTCTTTTACGTAATTTGGGAGGCTTCCCACTTTTTCATCATACAAAAATTCTTCGGCGGCGTACAGTAATTGGATGATTTCATGGCCGTAATCAATTAACTCCTGGGTGGTATTTCGAGTTGCTCTTAATACCGAAAATGTGAGACGCCGAGAAAGTGGGATGTTTGTCTGTGTGTGGAATGTATTGTTGAAGTCTGTTGAATTGAGGTTTGTTATGTGTGGAAAAATGTATTGAATTGTTTTGCTGTGTCTGTAATGTGGATGTATGTTTATAATTTTGTTGAATAACATGCGTGTAATTTGTCTGTATGCGTGATATTTCCAGCGAGAGTTCCCAGTGTGTCCCACGACGTCCAGATAGCTACCCAGGAGAAAAAGGATTAAAAGTAGGTCCGCCTCCGTTGAAATTATGAATTGCTCATGTATAGTATTTATGCAGTGGGTTAAGCACCATACACTGGCCTCCCGCGTAATGTACTGCTCGATTATACATTTTATTTGTGGGAGGACCACCAGAAGGGTCGATCCCATATTTCTGGCGGCTGTTAATAGGCCACCGGATAAAAATCCAAGTGGGCCATCTAAGTCATCTTCGTGTGCTCCCAAATTTCCTTAAAATATAATATAAAATTATTAGTGCTATCAGGAAGATTCCTTGTGAATAAACACTAAGGCGTATTGGCCTAAGGATTTAATTCAGAGGAATTTGCCAAACTGCACATTTTAAATAATTGTTTTAGTTAAGCCAAGAAAAAAAAATTATTATTATTATTATTTTTATTATTTTATTTTATTTTTTTTTTGTTTATCTATATCGAAGTGGCATTTTGATAGTCTCCCTGTTTCTTAACACTCTATTATTCTTAGTTGACGTTTTATTTGCGTTTACATTTATTTCAACATTTGATTCCTTGTTTTGTTCATTAACTTGTTTTTCTGTTATATTATACATTTTACCAGGTTTAAGTTTTAAACGCGTTGCATGAACGATAAAAGGTTGCGCATTACGTTTTCGCATATCTATTATTTTGACCGTGGGTAGATTAACTTCTATTATAGAATAAGGTCCCGAAAAGTTTGGCAATAATTTTGGGGTTTTTCCTTGCGGGTAATGCTTTACATCTAAATAGACTGTATCACCTTCCGCAAATAGATAACCTTTCGCCTTTTTATCAAACTGAGACTTATATTTTAATTGGCTTTGGCCGATTTTAGTTTTAGCTATTTGATGAGCCAACGTTAACCAATGTGATACAAGCTTAGAATAATCAGTATCATAATCAAAGTGCAATTTACGTACATGCTGAAAAGCTACATCGCTAGGTAATCTAGCGTCTCTACCATATAACAAATAAAACGGAGTGCAGCCCGTGGTAGTATGTTTACTAGTTCTATGTACAAACAAAGCATAAGGCAAAAATTCGTCCCAATCATCCTGTTTATTATCCACATATGCCGAAATAATGTCTATTAAGGTACGATTAAGTTTTTCTACTAAGCCATTACACGCTGGGTGATAGCTGGTAGTATTAATTTTTCTAGTTTCACATAATTTTAATATTTCGGCCACAAGTTCGCTTAAAAAGTTAGTTCCTCGGTCACTAAGTAATTCCAGAGGCGCACCGTGCTGCAATATGATGCGTTCGAGAAAAACTTTAGCGACGGTTTTAGCCGTGGTGTCGGATACTGCCACGGCTTCTGGCCATCGTGTGAGGAAGTCGGACATTACAATAATGTATTTATTACCATTTTTAGACTGATGTAAAGGACCAATGACATCAATACCTACACGTTCAAAAGCGCCCGTAGTAGTAATTGGTTTGAGTGGTGGTTGCAACGTTCCTTTTGGGTTTCCTTTACGACAATTACAAAAATGGCAATTTGAAATATAGTTTTGAACGTCTTTAAAAATAGACACCCAAAAAAAACGTTCAAGAATTCGCTCGGTGGTTTTATTAACTCCCAAATGTCCCCCTAATAAATCATCGTGAAATGTTTCTAAGATTTCCTGTTTCAATTTTTCTGGAACAACTATTTGTTCCGGAAACTGGTGACTTAATTTTGTATTTAAAGGTGGAGTTCTAAACAGTACATCGTTACGTAAAACATAAAATTTTGAATTATTCTTAAGTGTGCCTTGCTTTTGCTTATCTTGCGGTAATTTTCCATCTTTTAAGTACTCAATTATTGATTTAAGATTTGGATCTTCCATTTGAAGCGTTTTTAAATTAACCGGAAGATTCGGAAAAGCATTTACACTTAATATTAACTTTGACTCATTTTCCTGATATAGAGGATCAGAATACCTGCGCGAAATAGCATCCGCATTTGCATTTTGCGAACCTGGTTTATATTCAATATCAATATTATATTCTTGTAAAATCATAGCCCATCGTTGCAACCGACCGGTTGGATCTTTGTTAGCTAACAACTGTTTTAGAGGTTTATGATCAGTGAGGATTTGAAATTTATTTCCCCAAATATATGGTCGAAAGCGTTTGACTGCTGAGATTATTCCAAGAGCTTCGCGTTCTGTAGTACTGTATTTTCGCTCGCACTTGGTTAATGCTCGACCGTCAAAAGCAATGGGTCGTTCTAAACCGTTATCATCAATCTGACTCAGGACTGCACCTAAGCCTGTAGCAGAAGCATCAGTCTGAATTAGAAAAGGACGATCAAATTTTGGATAGGCGAGTACTGGAGCATTTGATAAAGTATTTTTAAGGGTTTGAAAAGCTTTTTGGCATTCTAGTGACTCTTTAAAATAAAATCGCGTATTTTTAGTTAAGAGTTTATTTAGCGGTGCAGCAATATGTGCACAATTTTTAATAAACCTTCGGTAGTATTGTATTAAACCAAGAAATGATCTTATATCCGTTTGGTTTTTAGGTTCCGGCCAATTAACAATAGCTTCTACTTTTTTTGGATCCACCTTTACACCGTCTTTACTTACTATGTGACCCAAAAAGTGAACTTCTGGTTTTGCGAATTCACATTTACTCATTTTTAATTTTAGCCTATGTTTTGTTAAACGTTCAAAAACCATTTTAAGATCGTTTAGATGATCGGAGAAAGTCGGACTGTATACAATAACGTCATCAATATATACAAGTGCGCAACAACCTTGTAATCCGCTAAGGACAAATTGCATTGTTCGTTGAAAAGTTGCGGGTGCGGAAGTTAACCCAAAAGGCATAACATTAAATTCAAACAAGCCTAAATGACATGAAAACGCCGTCTTTTCTTTATCATTTTCCGCTATAGGAATTTGCCAATAACCCGAAAATAAATCTAGGCTAGTGAAATATTGCGAGTTACCTAGGCTATCTAAGATTTCATCAATTCTAGGCAAAGGAAAATTATCTTTTCTTGTAATTTCATTTAGAGCTCTAAAGTCAACACAAAAGCGTTCTGAACCGTCGGCTTTCTTAACTAACAAAAACGGAGCATTCCATGGACTACTAGATGGTCGAATGATACCATTTTTAAGCATATTTTTGACAAGGCTTTCAATGACCGGCTTTTGTGATTGAGCCGCTCGAAATGGTCGTTTTTTAATTGGCGGATGTCCATCCGTGTCAATGGTATGCTCTGTCACGTTACAATTTCCTAATTCTGAATCTTCGGAAGCAAATAAATGCTCATAATCTTGTATTAATTCTTTAAGTTGAACTTTTTGTTCCTTACTTAAGTCCGAATTGGATAAATCTAATTCTTTTAAGGCGATAGACGCGTTTTTCTGTGCTATTTTGTTTAATTGTAAATTTTTAGTTTTCTCTAAAACAGCAACAATCGTTGGGTCAAAAGCGGGACAAGCCTCAGCGACATTTGTACCTTCATATAGTTTTATTGAGTGGTATAACGGATTTAAAATTTGGATGGAAGCTTGATTTTTGCGTGGCGAAACATATGTTTTTCCTATAAATAAACCTTTTTCTGAAATCGAGGGTTTAGTATTTTCCACAAGAAAATCAATCCCTGAAGGTAAATTTCCTTTAATATTCACATGTAAGAGAGTTTCAGTACGCGGCGGGATTTTTGTTGTTTGTAATAAATAAACTTGATAAACACTATTAGGAGTTGATTGTTGAGGAGGCTGTCGCGCTAAAGGACCCAACTCAAGTTTGTTTGCTTTAAAATTAAACGTTGTCTTTTGGAAGCGGCGCATAAAATCGATACCAACTAAACAAGGGTATGGAGCATCGTTTAAAACATGAAATACATGATATAATGTTTGACCGTTAACTCTAACCTCTAATTCTCCAGACATACATAGTGGTAAATTATGGTACGTAACTGAGCTAGCCGCCACTGAAGGCTGTGTCCATTTAACATGCTTTAAAGTTTTAGCAAACGATAATGAAATGAGACTAATAGAGGCACCCGAGTCTACAAACGCGGAAATTGCGTTTCCTTGTAAAGAAATAAACAAATGAAATGAGCTATTTTTCGGCGATTCAGGTACACTATGAACTGAGTTGTCAATTACACCTAATATTTGTTCGTTAGTTTGAGGGCTATCTAACCCAGCCCATTTCCAAGGACTTGGTGAGCTAGCTCGTTTTGCACGTGCTTGATAATAGGTTTGGCGTGACGAGCGTCCGTTTAAGGTAGCGCCACGTAAATTAACTTCAGTCATCTGTGATTCCACGTCATTTATATGTGATTTTTCTGGCACTTCACTGACGGGAATAGCAGAGGGCCGAATATTTGTGCAAGTTTCAGAAACTGTTTGGTTTTGTGAAGCAAAAATTAGATTTAGTGCTTTTCTACCCAACCAACACGGTACTTCTTTGGCGTAGTTACCAGCAGTTTTGACTCTTTTAAAGCCTACTAGCCAACAAGCAACATAGATAGTAATATATAAACAACAGAAAAAGACCCAAAGATCTTTAGGATTGGTGGGGAGACCTGACAAAAACCCAAATAATCCTTTATTCATTATACGAGCTATTGCATTATTAGCCGCTTGGCTTGGATTTTCTTTTGCTCTTACACCTAAATTTTTCCAAATTTGTCTTTGAACCGCAAGAGTACCCATTAAGTCGTTAAGTGTAACTTTACTTTGTAATGTAGTCCAGTTATACATCACTATTTGATGAAAAATAGTTGCTTTAATTGGAACAAAATTGGTAACATCCCATTTAAAAAAATTTAAAGTTAAAAGATTTTTAGCAGGTTTAATAGAACCTGTGCGCCTTTGATATAACACGGTTTGATTTTCTAAACGTAGAGGTATCTCGTCGTTTAGTGAACAATCGGTTGGAAATCCCGATTTGTGTATGATATTAGTTTTAGGATCTAAAAACCCTCGATGGTGTACTCCTGCAATTTCAAATTCAATTGGAATTTCGTTATAGCAAGTTTCGTTCATAGGTAATAAGGAGAATTGGTTTCTATTTAACTCAGAGCAAGGCCAAATTTCTATAGCATTACCACCTGCACGAGCATGAATTAAAGTTTGATTAAGTATACCACGCATGGTTAAGGTAGGATTAGCCAACATATCTGCTTTTAAAATCTCTAAAGTTGTTTTCATATTTCTACATGTTGCGTGCATAGCCTGAGAAAACGCAAATTGTATATTTTTTCTAGTTGTAAAAGCTAGAGCTTGTAAAGACATGGCCAATAAATCTGAAGACACTGGACCACTACTAGGAATATCACGCTTTGAACGATAAGGCGAGTTATGATTTAAAGACTTAGTAATTTGGCGAAAAGCAACACCTTGATCTGAAATCTTAACAGGTTTTCCTACGCAGTCTGTTTTAGTGTCGGCATTATCAAAAGAAAGGGCGAGATTTCCGTCGTCAGACAGCCAATTAGACCCGAACTTATTACCTTTAACCTTTTTCCATTCTAATAGGTTGCAATGTTCGAGTTTATTGGGTGTCCAAACAAGAAATGCCCCTGAATCTAAAGGACAATGGCCGTCGTTATAGTTACAGCTGGAAGTAACTCCAGCCGTGCTTTCCATTTCAGGATTGTTATGTCTTTTATAGACAGAAGCGCTATATAGAAAACAATTGGTAGCTTTAAATTCTTTCCATTTGCAGCAATCTTTACCTCCTCCAGGATATTCCCAATTAAGGTCATTAGTAGTTTGCCAAAGGTTACCCTGTTGTTCTAATTTACCAGCGTCACATGACTTCCACTCAACCATTCTTTGACACTCTTCCGCGGTTACGGTAACTTCCTTTGTCTCATCCTTTTTTAAGTGCTCATCGGCGAAAAAATAAGTAAAAACTTTTGTGGATTGAGTTACTATTTTGCATACCCAGGCCTGACTTTTATATTGGATTAAATTTTGTTTATATATCATTATTTCTATTTGTTCCATATGGTCTACCATTATTGTATTATAATTTTTAATATTACACTTTAACTCATTTGGTAATTGATATATTTGTTTGCCCTCATTGGATTGACAAAGCATGGGCTTACCTTGAGCTTTGGTTCCTGGGAGTGCTGCCAGAAGGAGAAGTGTGATTGTTATTAAAGTTATTGGTGTGTTTAACGCCCCACCGGGCAATAAGCTTCTTGCGGCATTCCTTGAACTGCTGTTGTCCAGCTCTGGTTTTGGTAACGGGTCCTTTTTCTGGGTTTCGGATTTGTAGGCGTCCAATTCGGCTGTTAGCGCCATTTCTCGCTGTTTTCGACGCAGATTCTTCCGTGCCGTTTTGCTCTTTGGCAGTGGAATAACCGCCGGCGGAGCCGATCCGGGTGGAAGAAAATCTGTCGGTGGTGGTGGAACCCCAGTAATGCGGCGCAATACCGCCAGCTCCGCTTGTAGGCGAATATTTTTCTCCTGTAATCTCTGAATTTGTGCCTCCGCGCCCCGCATGTTATTGGAAAGGCGGGCTCGGAGATCCGGAAGCGGGTTGTTGCCATTGTCGTTATTAGGGACAGAAGCAGCGACGGATTTTGGCGTACGTTCACGCTGGGAAGACTCCCGTACTCTTTTTGGGTCCGGCGAGTCTTCCAAATCCGAAAAATCGGATAAATCCTTCCCTGGCGTCCTTGGAATACTAAGTGTATCGCTATCGGACATGATGATTCCTACAAAATTTGGTTTTTGTAAGAATTCTAACTGCTTTAATTGACGAATCAACTCTGGGTCTATTTCAGAAGCAAGTGTGGAGTCGCTAGAGTCAGACGTATTATTTACTAATGTGCTTTCATCAGAATTTTCGGGATTTATAGTAGCATATACTCTTTGCATACCACCCCGTGGCGATCCTCTAAATCCACGTGAAGGATTCCGAGGGTTTCCACGAGTTGGATTATTTCGAAAATACATATTTTGATTTTGATTCTGAGTGTTATTAATGTTATTTTGAGCACTGTTTTGATTGTATAAATAATTATTATTATTATTGTATCCACGTCCGCGAAATCCAACCCGCGTCTGAAAGGACCCTCGATTAAATC
>JASAMX010029438.1:0-14139 GCA_030248175.1 Microlaimidae sp. YZB2_3
GGCTCCGCCCCCCCCTCCCCCGAAATTTTTGGGGGGGGGGGGGCGGAGCCCCCCTTAGTTTTTGAAAACGTTAAAAAAGCAGGGATAAACATAGATAAAGCTGTATAATACACTGTTTTTGGCCTAATAACCTATTATCTTTATGTTTTTAGCGGTAAAAACATGTTTTCTTAGTTACAAATTACATTACCACACATTGGCAGAGCTTGGATTTCACAAAAAAGGAATTAAGAGACCTTTCAGACCCCTTGGCTACACCCACATTGTACACCAAAGCACATGAGCAGCATCTTGACTCCATGTTATTTAGGGTACCTACCTACCTATATGAAAAAAATCCGAGCCAATGCTATAGGCGGCTGGAAAATTTAGGAGGAGGGGGAGGTACGTAAATCAACCAATATAATTGTTTGTTTTGCTTTCTGTGTAGTATTTATTACTTTTTATTATTTATAAAAATAATAATTATTATTTATAAAAAATATTGTACTAACTTTGTAATAACATTAGCATTAGGCAAGATAAATAGCGAGATATATGTATATTATAGAAAGTGGCCGCTGAGCGAAGCGAAGCGGAAATTTTTTTTTGTTTTTTGGGGGTCAATTGGGGTACTAAAATGATTTTATAGTTTGGCGCCGAGCGATTAGCGAGGCGCTGGAGAATTTTGAATTTTTAGCCTCTGAAAACCCCTAGATTTTACTATCTGGCGACCATGTTGGGGGGGGGGGCGGCCGCCGCCCCGCCCAACTATCCCTATTTTTCCCCCTGTCCGACCGTTTCGGGGGGGGGGGGGGGGCCCCCCCCCCCTGGATACGTCCCTGAGTAATATCCTGTAAAAAGAACAATTATTAAGGTTATTATGGTTTAAAACTGTTTTGCTTTGGACACCGGACCCCACCTGACCCCCCTTTAGATTTCAAAATTTTGCACTCCGGGTCGACCCCCCCCCCAAAAAAAAAGCCAGGCGGGTTCAGATCCCCCCTAGAATTCAAAATTCAATTTACCCCGGGTAATCACCATACATGAGCAAGTTGGTCCGGAGTGGGGTGGGGGGTTATACATGGGCACGGGGGGTTTGGGGGGGTTAACTCCCCCCCCAAATTCTGAGAAGGGGGTTTAACCCCCCCCCCCCATAACTCAGAAGTGGGGGGGGGGAGAAAAGGTTAACCCCTCAATTTTGGAAAAATGAAGAAAAAAATGTTTTTAAAATGACTTTTAATTGCCCCCAAACTTAAGTTTTGAGGTCAAAATGAATGTTTTAAGCAATAAAAAGCTCAAAAATGCAATAAAAAGGGCTTTTTGACCTAAAATTAGCGTTTTTTACCTATTTTTCCTTCAAAATCGAAAAACGATATGGGTAAAATATGGGTTAAACCCCAAATTAGAGGGAAGGGGGTTAAAATCCGAGAAACGCAAAATACCCATATCGTTTTTTTTGGAGTGCATTTTACCCATATCGTTTTTCAATTTTGAAGAAAAAATAAATAAAAAAACGCTAAGTTTAGGTCAAAAGGCCTTTTTATTGCATTTTTGAGCTTTTGTTGCTTAAAACATTCATTTTGACCTTAAAACTTAAGTTTGGAGGCAGTTAGAAGTCATTTTAAAGAGGTTTTTTCTTCAATTTTCCGAAATTGGGGGGAGGTTAACCTTCCCCCCCACTTCTGAGGGGGTTAAATCCCTCTTCTCAGAATTTGGGGTGGAGTTAACCCCCCAACTCCCCCCCGTGCCCATGTATGGTAATCACCCCTCTAGCTTTCCGTACCGTTTTCACCAATGATCAGCTGCCGTCTTATCACAATTCCTAAAGACACCTCTTCCCCTTTCCATCATTTTTAACAAAAAGCGCCCAAAACCGAACTAAGTCAAATATTAAAGAGCCGGGCTTATAAACTTATAAGACAGCTACCCCTTTTCAAAATTTTTTTGGTGTTTTGTACCCACTACCTAGGGCCTAGGCAGGGGGAGTATTATTTTACTTTTTCAAACAAGATTATCAACTTTTAGTTACCGAAAAACGATATCTTATAATGACTAAAAAGATGCTTACCGCTGGCTGGTATGAGATAGTAGGACGGCGCCTGCTGCTGTACTGCCGCGGGTGCCTGCTGTATCTGCTGGGCTAGTGGAAGGTGGGCGGCGGATACGCTGACGCTGTTGACTGTTGCCGCTGGGTGGTGGTGGTGGTGCTCGTGCTGGGGAATCTGGTGGCTCAGACTTGGCGGAACCGGGACCTGGTGGTGCTGAGTGGAGACCGGCGGGGCGAAGGCGAACGGGTTCATGGGGATGGCGCCGAACGGAGGCGCGGATATCGGAGCCGAACCTGAAATTTTTAAGGAGATACAAATAGTAGTCGTAAGGCGATACTGTCTAGAAAAACGGCACTTTAAAAAGTAAATGATCATAGCCATAGCCTCCGGCAAAAAGTTTGAAATTTAAGGCGGAGGAGCTTCCAGCCAATCCGGACCACACTTTTTTGAATATTTAGTAGAGTTGAAAAGCCAGAGCCAAGCCCTGCTTAGCCATTTTGAAATATATAAAGAGATGGGGAACAATGAAATTCAGTTTTAATGATTTAAGCTTCAAAAGAGTTATTATTAAATTTTATCGACTAAAATAATATTTTTTTGGGGTTTGAAAGAGTTAGTAGAAACAGTTTATTTTTTAACTAAAAATTGGAAACTAAAATGAATTTAAAACAGTTTAAAATGAATTTAAAATTTTAAATTTTAAAAATTAAAATTAAATAAAATTTTAAATTAAATCAAATTTTAAAAATTAAAATTTCTAAATTTTAAAATGAATTTAAAACAGTTTATTTTTTAACTAAAATTAGTTTTATTGAGGAAATTTCGAAACTAAAATGATACCGGAAATTGTCTTTGAAAAATACAAAGTAAAGTCCGTAAAAATTTTATTTAGAAACTTCAGAGTTCAAAATGGGCGAAAAAAAGAGCGGTAAAATTTTTTACGGGCGAATCCAAAATGTTAAAACAAGGGGACATATCATCTAGAAAGACCCCAACCCTGACAGTGTTCACCTTTTCCAGTGGCTAGGATAATTATTATTTGTCATAAATACTGTCCTAAATAGTATTATGACAGTTTTTTTGATGTCAAAAGTTGATAAAATAAAAGATAATCCTCATACCAGTTAAAATAGCTTCCATGTCATTTTGACCGTAATGAGTTTGGTACGAAGCTGCGGTGCCATGTTGTGATTGAGACACCGGCTGCTGATTGATTTGTTGATTTTGAGAAATAGTAATAAAATTAATTTAAAACACAATGGACATTTCCGTTATTGTTTTTTTTTAATAATTATTCTGAGCGGCGGCTGTCACGACCGCTCTGTCGCTTCTACAGTGCCGTTGAGTTTAGTCTGAGATGGACATTATTTGCACCGTAAGAAATTTGTATTTGATTTGGCCAGCTGCCCACAGAATAAAAATTTCTACCATATGATAATAATTTATTTTACGTTAAACTAAACACACGACACCTTTGCCTTTTTTAATCTGATGAAATGACAATTGAAAAATTATACTCACAGCAATCTTTGAAAAGCACGAAATCGCCACTTTTTCAAATTTATAGTTGTTTCTTACACATAAATATATAACCTTCTAATTGAAAAAGTGGCATTTCGTGCTAGTCAAAAATTGCTGTGAGTATAATTTTTCAATTATCATTTCATCAGATTAAAAAAATGCAACGGTGCCGTGTGTTTAGTTCAACGTATAAATAAATTATTATCATATGGTAGAAATTTTTATTCAGTGACCAGCTGGCCAAATCAAATACAAATTTCTTATGGTGCAAATAATGTGCATCTCAGACTAGTCCTTATCTTTTCTGTCTAAACACACACTCGGGGAAAAATCGCCCTTTTCCTAAGAATAGAGCCTTCTTCAGGCCTAAAGCTAAAGTCTTCCAGGGTGAAATTAAGGGCGTAACCGCTCTCCGCCAGGAAGAAATAAACAATAAATCCGTGAGCGAGAAAAATTAAAAAAAAAAGTTTTCTGCGGTTATGTAACCAATTATTATTTAGTTGCGTCATGTGTTTCTCTGCACGTGATATTTTCTCAAAAAACTATTGGTTACTTTACCACTCATCTATTTTCACCCTGATAGAATTTATCTTTAGTTAAATTATTCAAATTAATAAAACAATACCAGGATAAGAAAAATCTAAATACTAACTGACTCATTGTTTATAAACTACTGCGATTTTTTTAGTAAATTTTTAAAGTTAGGATCTCAAATTTAATATACAACTGTTTGCAGTTTTGTCTTATGTCTTTATTATAAGCGTACTGAAGTTTTAAAGGCTTTTAATACTAAGAAATAAAAACATAAAAAATTAAATGAATACCGAAAAAATGTTTATACGCCCCTTTAAGGCTTGTTGTTGTTGAATAACCTGAAACTTATCTTCCCTATGCAGATTATGCAAAGGGCAGGCGCTAAGACAAGCCAGGAGGGGCAAAAATGTTTCACCCCTATGGTTAAGACTCTTCGTCCAACATTAATAACGATGTTGGCAACCTTTACCGCTAGAGTGTTCACTACATGCAGTGTTCACCCATTCCGAGGTCTTTGTCTAAAGGCTTTGTCTTTGCCTTTAAGGCTTGTTCATACTTATGTAAAAACGTTTTTGGACTTTGTCCAAAAGACGTTTTTACATAAGTATGAACCAGCCTTTACTTGTTATGATTATGTGATTGCGATTGAAATCAGTATATAATAGTTTTTTTTCTGATCATTTTAGTTTCAAAAAAATAGAAAACAATGAAACAAATCTTTTTATTCTATAAATACAATGTAAAATAATTTATTAAAATTCAATAATTGTCAAGTTACTATAAGGTTAATTGATTTAAATTCGGAGACACCTTAATTTCGCACGAGCAAAATTGTATATTAAACCTCATTCAAAAAATTAAAATCCACAATAGGAAGAATTAATTTAGTTCTTTCCATGAATTGACAGAAATAAGGTTATATTTCGACAAAAATAAGCTTATATTTTGCTACTAGTAAATTGCTTTAAGTAGAGGATAAGCACACTAAAAGATATTCTTTATATTAAAACAAATATAACGTCGCCCCAATTAAATTTGCTACACCCAACTTTGTAACGAATGATAACAAGTCCATTAGACACAAAGCCCTATTGACCCGAGTCCGAGTGTCATAACAAAAATCCATCAAAGTATACTTTATACGAAGATTTATTTTTGCCGTACCACAACTAATCAAGGACGCGTGTAACAGCAATGGCTGAGAAGCTGGTTGTTAAGTAAATTTTAAGCTTTGATAGTTTTAAAAAATTTTAAAACTGCGTCTGATTTAAAGTTCTTAGTCATAGAATATGTAAAACGATAGTCTTGTAACTATCGTTATTATATATTTTGTGACTATTATATATTTTGTCTAATTTAGTTTAAACAATTAAAGGTTTAAAAATAAATATAGTACTATAAACAGGCTTATATGTTATGTTGACTACTTGGTCTTAATTAGTAACGAGTTAAGGTTAGTTTATAATTCGTCCAATGTGTTCAAAGGAGAAAAATTAAAAGATAAATTTTGGGTGGTTTTCAGGCATTTTTTGTAGATTTTATCCTAAAGACAAAGTATAAAAGATTTCAAAAATTTCAAAAGCGCTATTGGATTTCGCAAAATTGAACTTTCGAATTTGTCTTTTGGACTTTTTATACGAAGTATATAATGAACCGGTTTTATAAGATCAACGGTTGTGGTTTGAGTTTAAAGCGTGGACCAAATTAAATCACTTACACTTATAAAAATTTTTATAGGCGCCCGGCAAAAATACATTTTGCAAAATATCTGCGGAAGGAATATTTTCTGAAACACTTTTAAAATCTCAACTAAAGAATTTTACCCTAAGCCTAAGCGAAACCTTAAAATCAAGCTAAAAAGACATAAAAAACCTTAAAAAGCTTTAAAAGTTTTTAAAATTACCGAATTATTTACTGCTCAAAGAAGATATTTTTTCCGAAAGATATTTTACAGAAGGTTTTTTTCTAACGCGTTTTAAAAAACACACGCGACAGTAAAAGGCACCATTTAAAGCACTTTGACTAGGAAAACACCAACGCAGTGGTAATGCATGCTGTGAAACAATAAAATTTTTTCTTACGATAGCACCAACAGAGATCTAAAATTGTCGTAAACAAACAAATTTGTTGTTAAAAAACACTTGCAGGTGCTGTTTGACAAATTATTTTTAAAAAAATATATAAGTCAAAATATTGTATTAAAATTTAATTTAAAAAACAACGACATCTTTTATTAAGCACCAACAAGTGTTTTTGATAAATAAATAATGTCCCTTAACCACACATTAATAGTACAAATCCACAAACTTTTTTAGTTTTTATAATTGATCATTAATCATGGTCGCTTGGAAAAATTTAAATAATTTTGATTGTACGTTTTAAAAGTTTGTGGATTGGCTGACAATAAATAAACATTACACGCATAGCCACAAAAAATAGAAGATAAGGCAATTTTTCTTAAACACTAACAATTTAAAATATTACAAACATTTTCTAAAAAGTTTTAACTGCCGCCATTTTTGATAAAAACCAAAAGTTATTTAACTATTACTACACAAATAAATAATAAAAACAAAAGCACTTTTCAAGTTTTTCAGAAATTTACAACAAAATTTATATTAAAGCTTTAGGCAATACTTTTTTTGAACTTTGTTTTTTAAAAGAGTACGCTTTCACTTTTAGTAAATATCACAAAGTCAAATTTTATATACTCTGTAAAACTGATTGTGACACAATTTTGTGTAATCTTTTACGAAAGTATTATTCTGAAAATAATAAAATCTTTTGCTGTATTGGTCACAATAATTGCGTCGCGATTCCATATTGCACACTGAAGAAAAACAATCTAAACAGGACATAGACATTGAAACATGAACCACCAAATTACCGACAAACATTTAACGTTCACATTTCACCAACCGCGAACAAAAAACGTCCTTTTTTCAGCAGCCACGAACAAAAACGTTCACTTTTCACCAGCCACCTAAAATAAAAATTAACTGTCCTACATTTGTTTAGATAAAATGAATATTAAACAAATGTTTAACACAATATCATGATTATTTAAAACCTAAAAATCTAATGGAGAAAAAACTAATAAAACTGTATGAACGGAAACATTAACCAAAGCCGTGTGTACCAAAAACAACTTTAAAAACGCGTTTTTATTTTTTTCTGCATGCTCAAAATTTTAAATCGCTGGTTTGCTTGTCAGTCACGAACCAATATTAGATTGTAAAAGCTACTTCATACTTATGTAAAAAACGTCCTTTGGACAAAGTCCAAAGGACAAAAGTTCTTTGGACTTTGTTCAAAGGACAAACATAGCGTCAAAACGTCCTTTGGACTTTTCCCTTTGGACTTTGTCCTTTGGACTGTCCAAAGGACAACGTGTTCATACTTTTTTGTCCTTTGGACTTTTCCTTTTGAATTTTGTCTTTTGGAATTTCTCCAAAGGACAAATTTCAAGTAGCATCCATATTTCTTCCAAAGAAAAAAGTCCAAAGGACGTTTTGGCTTTTCTAAAATTGTCCTTTGGACTTTGTCCGAAGGACGTTTTGTCATAAGTATGTACCAGCCTTAAGGCTACTGTATAATGTAATATTATCAAAAGATGTACGTTAGTGAAGAGGACTTAAGTTTTTGTTTACAATTTGCATCTAAATTTATTTTATGATGTCTAATATTTTTTAAAAAAAATATCTAAAATAAATCCTATTATCCTAATAATTATTAACTATTAATTTATTTTATATAACAACACAATGCGCTTGCTAGAGAGGCCTTTCAATTGGTTAAAAGGGGAAAAGTTCCAAATCAAAATAAAATGCAAAAGTTTTTAAAACCCGCTTTTTCACAAATTTTACAAAAAAAATTTCAACGTTTAACCATAAAAAATTTGCATTTTTTGGTTCAAATTCAGTTAAATAATTGCATATAATTGCATTCTTTTGATTTAACATGTCCTTCATACATATTTACGAGGTCAACTGAATATATTTTTAACCAACCCAAAAATTCAATAAGAAACAACCAATTTACTCAAATATTTTTTTTCGTTGCATAGCTTGTCGTTTTGCTTTTGATATTACTCGTTAAGGTTTACTAATCAATTTTTTTGTGTATTTAACACGTATTTATTTATTAACTGGTCAGATGCTTAAAAAAGAATCGACCAAAGTGACGTAAGGAATAATTTGCATATGGTTAGATTGGAAAGTGCTTTCGCGCAACTGTCAAAGCACCTTAATTTTTTTTCGTTGAAAAACTGCGCAAAAACTGCTTAACGTAGTATTACTGAAATAAGCATCATACGTAAAGCCTACTTTTACCCCAAACTAAAAACATAAAAAACTTATTTGATATGTATCTTTACTTTTTTGACTTATATTTACTCAAATTTTGGTTTAAAGTGTAATATTAAACTTTTTCAAAAGTTAATTGATTCAAATCTTGATTTAGCTTAAATTAATATAAAACTAATATGTACAAACATACCTCAACCATATTAGTAAACATAAAGACTCAGTATAAACATATACAATACTGGTCATACCTTTCCATCAACGCATAACCCTTTAAAACCAATCCAAACCACATACCAACCTTTGAACCTTTGGAAGTGTAACCTTTGAATTGTGCCTATCTTTGCATCACCATATTATAACCATTTAAACCTAATTCATACTACATATTATAAATGAAGTGTAAACTTTGCATTTTAAAAAGAAACCTTTACCGTTTTTTGCGGCATTTGAGCTTTTTTAGCTTTCTTAGCTTCTTTCCTCTGTATTTTTTCCCATTTCTGCTTCATCCGATGCGCGTGCTCGGCGGCGATAGCCAGGTCCTCAGCCGTGGCGGAGCTGGGTAACTCTGGGGGCAGGTCTTCCACGTCTTGCGCTTGGAGTTCCTCTCGCATTTCTGCAAACAAAAAAGACATTACTATAGCACTGCAGACAATTCTGCAAACAAAACAGATATAACTGTGGTATCGGAGATAATTATACACTTTTAAAAACTTATTTAGTGTAATATTCTTACGTTTATACAATTTGAACTCTTCCTCCAGTCGTTTTTTCTTCTCGTCCTCCGTTTCGTTTGGCCCTTCCGTCAAGGACCCGTGTTCGAATTTGTCCTTGATGTTCTTGGCGTAGGATCTCATGATCATCTCTTTATCGTCCCCGGTTCCCGAGACAACGACGTTGGGATCTCGCTCCTTGGCCTCCGATTCCAACTCGGCTCTAAAACAAAACCTAATTAGGGCACGTCTCATATGGGGCACGTCCTTAATGGAATGACTTTAATTAGGGCTCTAAATAACCTTAATTAAATAAGCCCTTGAACGGTCCTGATTAAGGTCATATCGCCATATGGCCATATGGCTCTAATTAGGGCGCTATATAAGGCCATATGGCTCTATTTATGGTGCGCCTTTGTTAGGGCTAGCAGAAAAAAAATCCCTAGCCATCGACATGACAACGTTAGGATTCCGATCCTTTGCCTCCAATTCCAACTCGGCTCTACAACAGAACCTAATTAGATCACGCCCCTATAAGGGAACGCTCTCTTTAGGATCTTTAATAGCATGGTCCCAATTAAGACCGCAAATATGTCTAAGCAATATATAAAGTCACATATGCTTCGTTTTTTTTGTTATATATTTTTGATTTTGCTTAGCTTAAATTTATGGAGCCCAGCGCACTTAGAGCTGCTATTTGTGCCCGGAAGTGGGGAAATTGGAAGCTGAAAATGTGTATTTGCTAAAACCTATACCAAATTCTAAGCCAAGACCTATATCTAAACCCAAACGTTTATTTAGTTTCGGCTCTAAATTTTCAATATAGTGGCTCCAGTTCCAAACATTTTCCGACGGCTCCATACAACTACGTATCCTTTGCTTTGCTTTGCTTATCGTAAGCTTTGCTTGGAAAGGGCATTTGTAGCTTCAGTTAAATACGTTTAACGTAACTCAGAGATAGTGTTATTTAACAACTAACAGCATCTGATAAACATTGTCATTAGTTTTATAAACTTTAACTAAAAAAATGTTTATATATTTTTTTTGTAAAACTGTGACGTTCAAAAAAAGAGGTCGCATAAAGCGAGTTTTTGACAGAAAAAGGCAAAACAATTTGCTATGCAATACAAGACTTGCAATTTCTAGCTAAAAGTAAGTACTTCATCGACTGACGTGCTACGTTTCACCATCACACGCTGGCTTTATTTTAAAACTCCCAGCTAAAAGACGTCGTATTTTTGAAACATTAACACAAACAGAGTTGTTAAAAAACAAAGAATTGTTAGGGTTTTTTCGGTTTACTAGTTTAATTAGATTTCTTACTTATATCCTTCGGGTGGAGGTGTAATTGCCCGAATGCCTCTGGGTTTTTTCTGTTCTTCTTCTGAGGGACCTTTTTCGATATTTTTGAATTTGCTCAGTAGATTTTTGACTTCAAAGCCCTAAAAATATATAAAACCTGACATAAAATGAAAAAAATGATACAATGTTAAAAGTGTTTTTTATTATCGCTCAATAGTTTTACAGTATCATGGTAAAAGCAAAGGAAAAAACTAATGTTAGCACAATGTTTTATAATGTGATTATTCTGACTGTGGATGTAGTTTATTTTAATTTGCAAGTGTTTTAAAAATTTGGCGCTTCGCGCCGAATTCACCTAACACCACCATTATCCTGGATAATTTATTATTTAGTTTAATATATTAAATAAATTCTTTAATTCTTAAATTATCATTTAACATTTTATACGTAAATTAATTGTGTTTTTTTAAATTGTTTTGAGTACGTTTTTATCCAACCTCATTTTCACCAACATTGTGGAAACTCTTCTAAAAACCTTGGGGTCCGTGAAGTCCGAATTTCCTGCGTGAATTGTTTGTTCCCTGTGCTATAAAACAGCCTTTCTCCGTGCAACAATGAGCAACGAAACCGCGAGGTTTTACAGCACGGAAAGCGACTGGTTTTATACCACAGGAAACAGTTTACACAACAAAATTCGACTTCACGGAATGTCTTAAAACTTACTCCTTCGTCGTCGTCGTCGGAACTCTCCTCGATAACTCGTTTATTAATGGCCTCCGGGACGTTTTCCTTCTTGTCGGCCCATTTGCTTTCCGTTTTGGCGGTGTTGGGGCCGGGGGCCAGGGTTCCGCCCTCCGCGTCGATTTCTTTGAATTTCTTTCGCGCTTTTTTTGCCACTTTAATTTCCAACAGATCGTCGCGCTTTTTCGGTTGATCTAAACCCGAAGATCATTGAAACTAGTGTTTTTACCCTACAATATTATGCTCCGGAGCTCCGGCCAGTTAAAGTGGAAGGTAGCTCCGAAGTATCCTAACTCAGCCTCTTAATTGAGCGATTTTAAACTAATTTGAACCTGAAATATATTTTAAGTTACTTTTTTTTCATTTTGGCACAATTTTATCGTTTTAAATAAGTATAAAAAATGTCGTTATTTGACTAAATGATGCTTTTAATTTAATGGCGTGTTCGCGAGAAAGGCTCAATTCTCTCCTTTTACTATATTACTGTAGTTTGAACAAAAAAAATAGAAAAAAAATATTTACAAATTTTTCGTCAAAGAAATTGTGAATTAATGTACAAGTTGGAAGCTTAGTTATATGTACTCTGACTTATTTTTGTAAAATAATTTTTTTGTATGCGAGATGTGCGCACTTAAAAATACTTACAATGCCTATATTTATTGTCCACGTTGCATAATAACTCATTCTTAAAATATTTTACATTGACTTATGAAGTCCTTAAGGCCTAATTCGAATTTTTGCTTTAATACGTAAAAGCAAAACCTCGAAAAGCATTTAACCCTTGGCTATAATTGTTTTAGGGTTTGTTAAAACATTGTTTATGGGATATAAGTTGAATTACAAGATCGTTAATTAAAGGGTTAATAAATACTTTAATTAACGGTTGTTGTTGTTGATGTTGCAGTACCTGAAACCTATCTTCCCTATGCAGATTATGCAAAGGGCAGGCGCTAATACAAGCCAGGAGGGGCGAAAAAGTTTCACCCCTATGGTTGAGATTTCACCCCTTCGTCCAACATTAATAATGTTGGCAACCTTTACCGCTAGAGTGTTCACTGCATGCAGTGTTCACTCATTCCGAGGTCTTCGTCTAAAGGATTTTTTAAGTCGCCTTATATTGATCTTACTATTTAACGTCGTTCATGGGCAGTTTTTCATCTAGAGCAATACGTAACTGAACGAAGAACATGACATAAAAATTTGGGAGGATGAAAATTTTTAAACGATAAGTGCTGCCCAAGTATATGCTTGGGGTTATTAATGTTTCACGCTTAAAAGTTTAAAATCAAACAACAAATTTATTTAAAACTTGAATTTACAGAATTACTTAAGCATAATATTTATTTATTTATTTGAACGCCAATAAAATTAATACAAATTGTTTAGTTATTGCACTATAATCTTAATAATATTATTCTTTCTTCTTCTTTAAAAAAAGGATTATGTTTTAAAAAATACCAAATGCTGCTTTCTTTTCTTAGGCATTTACGCTCGCAACCCAATATTTATTTTTATTCGGAGAGGATATTTTACTCTCTGTAGTCGATTGTAGTATAATTTGTTTTTATACAGTTATTTGATTTGTATTTTATATCTATTTGCCCCCATAACGGTAAATTTGAACCTCTATCGAATATTTTTTATTGTTTGTGTTTTTCGTACGGGGATGGTAAATATGGACAATAACTAAATTTCAGTACTTTTCGCCTGCACGGCAAAAACTGAGTATATAAAAACACTAAATCTCTATAAAAAAAGAGTTAACAAAAATATAATATAAACACGCAAATTGTAATAAGCTTGAAAAATCAAAGAAGTTTACTTTATTTTAATTAAAAAAACGAGTTCTCGATCCATTGAATTCCTCATTGTGTACATGCGTGCGAGGCTGTAGTAATATTTAGCCCTCAATATTTAGCGCCTCGATAGCGTAGTGAACAGAGCTTTTTGCTTTTTAAGAAGAAGGTAGGGGGTTCAAGTCTTATTGAGCTTTTAAGTTTTTTTTAAAGTTTTAAAAGTGAAAATTATAGTTTATTTAAATTTTTAAATCAAAGGTAAATGCAATAAAAAATTTTGGAACGTTTTTGATATTTTTTTAGAAAATTTTTTAATTGATGTAAAATATAAAAAAAACACAAATATTCCGATTGCTTGTACGAAATTAGTTAAACTGAAAAATTGTGTTTTTCATTTTCATTTTATTTTCAATTTTCTTGAATTCCCACTTTTTCACGAAATATACAAGACAATAAATTTTTAATAATAAAATAATTAAAATTGACAATAATAAAATATTTTTTAAATAAATCATTTAATCTTGAATATTAAACCGTTTTTGTTTGAAAAATATTAAATTGTTGTATGGTTAAATAGTAACTTTAATACTATCAATCATTGAGGTCTAAATTTAATTTGCCTATTATAAAAAAAAACCTTATTGTTTTAGAATTTTAAAAAAACTATTTCTGGATTTGAATTTAATCCCGAAAGCATCATTACCTCTCTCCATTACTCAACGTTTGTGATGGCCACAGCTATGGGTGTAACCAGGGAATCCAAATTAGGGTTTAACTCCATACTACATTTAAAAATGGGGTCTTAAGGTATCTTATGCTAAAAAATTAAATATAATTTAATGTGTTATGCGCACATATTTTTAGTTTTCTTGTAATCTCATTCCGTCTGCATATTAAAAAATTAATGTTTTTAAGCTCTATGATTGTTGCCTTCGTAACCCCCAGTTTAATCATAATTTGTCACTTTTTTAGTTTTTTTTTTTTCGCTTCGTAGGTAAACCCAACCTGGCTGCAACAGTTGTTCGTTGGATTAAAAAATGCCCCCGCATAAAGTTTAATGGTAGCTATTTGCGTAATAAACCCTATAATAATTTTTGTATAAAGTTTATTGGCGTATAGTCAACCGGACCGTTAGCCAGATATGCTCATCAAATAATTCTTTTTTAGTCTCAATCATTTCTGAACAGGCTACATTTCT
>JASAMX010029440.1:0-31184 GCA_030248175.1 Microlaimidae sp. YZB2_3
GTGTTTTTATAAGATTAATGTATGTTGTTGGAAATATTGTTTTTTGCTTTAGATTATCAGAAATTAGTACTTGCTCTTGTCCTGATATTTTACTGATGAGTGCGAGTCAGGAGGCGTCTAAAATTCTCGCACGAAACGCCAAGGGCAGTTGGGTCAGATAGATCATGGGATTAAATTTAAATTCCCTTAATCTATCTGATTTAACGAGGCTCTTCTAATGAGCAAGTACTGATATCCAGAAAATCAACACCACGCTATGTACATATGGTTGTACAAAAGTTCTAGCTGTTCTGCTTGCTTACAGGCTTTGCTTTATATGATAGCTAACTCTGAAGCAAGCAGTAGCAAAGAACTTACTTCATCACTCGTGGCCATGAACAAATGGTTTGAATATGCAAAGTTAGCATGGTTATTCAAAGATGCTTAAACTTTCGATGTTCATTCTTGATGTTCTAATTGAAGAAGATCAACTGCTTTATATTTCTTTTTTTAGCTCTTCAACATCATGAACAAACGGATGTAAATATATTGAGACAATGCACTTGATTTTAAATGTGCCTTGCTTTATATATTTCGCCTTAGGTTCAAAATCTTTTTGGACCAAATATTCACAAAAACAAAAATACATTACAAGCACAATATAATAGGGATTATAAAAAACGCAACATGATAATAAGCTTAAGACTTAACGCATAAGCAAAAATGTCTAAAAAATTTTTAAAAAAGTTTGTTTTTTAAAAATACAGTTACTAAAGACAGTTTAATAGATAAAAAATACTATAAAAAACGAAAATTTACAAACAATAAATATTAATACTGATTACAATGCATAATGTGAGTATACAGTAAATTAAGCTTTTGTAGAATAAGCTCTCGTTTAAAGAGCGCTTAAAGAAACAGCAGGACAAGATATTTAAAAACAGTTATCAAATACACTGTAGAAGGAAATAAAATAAAATAATAAAATAAAAACAAAATGATTACCTCTGTTTGTCATAAAAATTCCATCCAAAACCACGCCTTTTACAATAACGTGTTGCAAAAACTCAAACTCCCCAGCAGAAGCTTTTAAAATAATTCGAACCAGGGAGTTAAAGCCTGTGCACATGTTTTTCGATGCTTCCAGTTCAGTTTTAAAGATATAATTTGCACTTTCCTTTTCCTTCAATTAAAAATTTTTTGAAAAAAAATTCTTTTTTCTTTATTTGGAGAAAAATAATAATTATTCTTTCATTTAAACCGATCTTAAATCAAAATTTTTCGGGAGGTTCGTTCTTCTTAGCCATTTTTTTCTGTTTGTAGAATGTAAAATTTTTCAATATGCCAAACAAAAGTTGGTTTTCATCAATATTTTTTTAAAAAATCGCACATTAAAATATATTATTGTTTTTTTTCGGTTGATTTTGTGAATGCAATAATGTTTTTAAACTATTTTGATTCGAAGTAGTTTTACAACCAAAACAAATTCTCATTTTTTTGTTTTTTCAACCGATCTCAATGAAAAATGGGAACAACAATGAAAAGTATGCGTTTTGTAGGTGTTAATTAGTAAATACTTAAATATTATAACTAATTACGGATATGCCATTTAGTATTTACTGGTCTTAAGCAAATGTAGTAAACTTAATAATAGATTTCATAACTGTAGTAAAGTTGATATTGGTTTGAAGAGAAACCAGTAAATAGTGATTTATTTAGCATTGATTACTTTTTTGACCAAAACAATAGTATGAAATATTGGTTTCAAAAACCAGTAAGGTGTCTGAGAGAGTATTAAATAATTTCTGCCTGTTTTTAAAGAACAATAAAACAAACAATAAGACAAAAAGAGTGTAAAATTCAGATAGTTTTTGGGTTTTAATTAGGTTGCTTAAGAAAAATAACATTTTCTGCCCATTGTACGGTTAATCATAAGTTCACGATGGTCAAAACTCAAAACCCTTCTATTTAAACAGAAGTTGTTCGGTTTTAAATATCTTCACAGAGTGTAACGACATTATAGAATCACTTGTGTCCTATTAGCGCTTAGGAAAAAAAATGGAAATCTCTCATTCATTGGAGATCAATTTTTTTTCCAAGCACTAATTAGCTAAAACAATTTCACCCACAACCATTCCCACAGAACAAAATATATATGACGCGATCAGGAATACTATATGACATTTTTAGGGTCCTTAAAATCCTGACGTGTTTTTATCATGTTATATTTTGAATTTATCATACTATTTAATTTTTTCACCAAAAATATTAAAACCATTAAATATTTTAAACTACATTATCTTTCGGACAAACACTATTTGCAAGACGCAATACCTGTTATATTTATAAAATATTTTTTTTGCTTATTCAAAAGAAATGTTTATGTTTATCAGTGTTTAGGTATTTAGCTTACAAATTGGCGAAAATACAGTTTTTTACTTTATGTTATTTAACCCGTTCCCGTGTTTGCCTTTTCTTCGGTTACAACCGTGAAACGTTCGTATGACTTAAGTCGTACTTCCGTCATAATAATTTTTGTGTGCGAATAGTGAGCGAGCAAATTGAAATGGTTAAAGCTGTATCAACATGCAGATTTTTTTCACGGATACACTGTATTACGTAGGATATTACATGTTTCAAAAATTTGCATATTGCCACCGTACGGCTTTAACTATTTCAATTTGCTCATCCACTGGACACTATTCGCGCACAAAAAATTACGTATGACGGAAGTAAGACTTAGGTCATGCGTAGATTTTACCGCGGCGAGGTTTACGTACGACATTTATCATACGAAAATACCACCACCGTGAGATAAAGGTTTCAGCTTTGTCGTACGAAGATTTTACGGTTGTAACGGGGAAAAGGTCATTACGGAAACAGGTTAAACCTCGAATATATTAGAACTAAGGCCTGCTTAAAAAATCTTTTTAATTGTAAATTAGTAATTACGTAACAGTGGAATTTTCGAAATTTAAAAATTAAAAAAACAATTGTAATTTTTTAAATTTTGAACGTAAATTTAATAATAAAGTTTTTAATTAAAAACAAGTCGTAAATATTCATTTATTATTTTTTAATTAAAATAAATTTATAAAAATAAGCCTTCCGAAAGTGGTTTATAATTCGATTACAGTATTTTTTCCATCGCAAAAATACTTTCGGAAAAATGACCTTCGACAAATGACATTCTGGTAAACATACCATCGGGTAATTTGACATTCGGACTAATTGACCATCGATCAATTTAGCTTGATTTTTAGGCTTTGCTTATGTTCAGGAAAAATAAGGCCGATGATCAATCAGTTAAATCGTCAAATTACCCGATTTTATTTTTATCAGAATGTTATTTGTAAGAAAGTCAAATGTTCAAGAAATTTTTACGATGGTTGAATTACGTGAAGCATTGTAATTGTTTTTTTATCAAGTACCACAGTACACCATGTTTTTGTAATAGACACCTGTTTTATGGACGATGATGATTATCTTGAATTTGTTTTTGTTTTTTTTGTTCATAAAAATAAATTCATAATCAAGTTAAAAATAAACAAAAACTAAAAAAACAGCAAATGATTACTTTTTCATACTTTTGAGTTCAGTGCAAATAATGTATATACTGCAAAAAACATAAATTTAAAATTATTAAATCATTCTTAATGGTGGAACTTCGATTCACTCAAAGTGCTCTACTAAGTGGAGACTAAATAAATACAAACCCTGTCCTAATTTATAGCTTAACCATGCCCTCAAGAGACGAACTTTTGTCGCTCTGTCAACACCTTCGTCAAGAGTATCTTCAAATTTCATCTGAAACGGAATATCTGCAAACTTTAAATTGCAATGTGAGCGAAGCGTTGACGACTTTGTTGCAGCAGGCTTGGATATGCCGACAACAGCAATTGACATTGGCAAAACTGGTATTTTCACATCGAGATGCCACTCCTCAAAACAGGTTCTTAATAAGTTTTAAAATGATATATGTGTTGTTATGTTATACATACGTGTACTTGGGTCCGTATAAAATCCCCATGGACAAATTCCCCATAGGCCAGGGACCCTAATTCCATACCGTCCCATCTTTAAAGGCATAGGCCGCCGGTATGATGACACTGTCAACATACTGTTGCGCCCATATGGCAATAAAGATGGCATCCATGTCTCGAAAATGGATGAGGTTCCCGCCCTGGGTCCTGTCTCCCCGGAGTTGGTAGTTTCTCGGGTACACCGGCTCCGAAGCCAAGCACGGTATGGGCTAACTCCTGCTTCATGGACCGATCTCAACATAGAGTTACTTCCTGTATGCCAAAATCTGGACCAATAATCATCAATGGAATGCGATCATCAGAGTGCTCAACGGTCAAAATGATTTTATTACCTGAACAAAGAATATGAACATGGGCTATGATATAATCTTCAAACACTCAGAAAACTCAAGAAATTTCTCTGAACTCGAGAACAAACTCCAAAAACACCTTGAATTAAAATGGAAAATTTTAGATGAACATAATTCACAATGCCAATTTAGAGAAAGACTCATCAGAAAGTATTAAAACATTATTGGGGAATTATGCTGATACAGTAAACCACATCTCAACTTCAAGGAAAATTGCCCGCAAGAACCCAAAGGAAAATCAGAATCAATAAAAATGATAAATAAGACTCAAACTACCCACAGAAATGAATTTGCCCCATCGTCTTTCTTTGTCTAAGGTATACCTACAAACATGCAACGACCCAGAACAACTTCATTATGGATAAAATCTCGATACATTCCTTAATAGCGAATCTTTAGTGGAATATAGAACATCTTTACACATTCTCGCTTTCCTAAATAATACAACTACTATAATATATTCTATTTTAGCACTGTGGCAAAGGAAGTTTACAGCACCTACACCATTTCTAAACTCTATCTGTATTCTGGTATCCTGTCGCAACTGCTTATGCTAAATTATTTTACTATTTTAGCACTGGCGTGATATAAGCTTGCCATACCAATTACTTTCTGCAGGGTTTCCAGCGAGTCAGGGAAGTCAGGGAAGTCAGGGAGAGGACAGGGAGAGCAAAAAGTGGTCAGGGAAGTCAGGGAGAAGACAGGGAGAGCTCTGACAAGTCAGGGAGAATTTTACGTTTTGGAAACATTAAAATGTATGATATATTTTATAAGTTTGAAAAATTTTTTTCAAAATTTCGCGCCTACGGCGCGAAGTACGGCATGAAGTAATTATATTATAAGCGTTTTAATGAAGTGATTATTTTTATTTTGACAATAACTGAAATAGGAACTTATTATTATTAGTGCTTAAGCAGGCTTATAACTCAAGCACTTAAATCTCTTCGGTTTCAAAATATCTTATTTAAAGGTAAATAATGTAGAAAATTATTCCCTAATTTGTGTAAAGATCTAATTTTTTATTTATTTTAGGTACATTGCCGCAGATATATACTCATCAAGTTTCGTTTCTGCTTCTTCCACAGTTCAATAATAGCTTCATTTTTATCGCTTTTATTATTTTTTTGGGCTTATTTAAATATTTTTAAAAGTTTCTCCTTTCTTTTTTAGCGTTTGATAATCATATTAGCATTATATACGCATAAGTGAGCAAAACGAATGGGTTTCTAAAATTATTTAAATTAAAAGCGTTTAAGTTTCTTTTTATGATCAAAACGAATCAAAATATAAAAATATAAATGAACTCCAAAAAATCCTAAAGTTTACACACCCTATGCGTTTATATTTTTGTAATTAGAGCTATGTCTGAGTCGAGTGTATAGACATCAGAAAATAAATTAAATTTGAAAAAGATAAGCAGTTAGCATTGCTGTTTTGACAACAATATTTTATTTTTTTTACAATAATATTTTTCGCCAACCTAAGTTATATTGTTTTTTATCATTGAAATTATTATTGCGAAATTCGAAGGTAATTAAATAGCATTTTTATTATGTTATTAATTATCTGATGCGCTACGAAGGACTAGGAGCTTTGCTTTTTTGCCATGTTTATTTTATTTTACCACTTAGTTTAAGTTTAATCACTTACAAAACAAGTTTTATACTTTGTCCTTGGTGTCCAAAACCAAAATTTTAGAAGTGGGCAGTGGCGTAGCCAGGGGAGGCGCCCCCCCCCTCTCCTGAAATCCGGTGAAGCCGGATTTTTTCGTAAGGGTGGACCCTTATGTGTTTTGAATTTTGGGAAAAAAAATTTTCTTTAATATAAATTCAGAAACATTTCTGATGCATTCTAAAAGCATAAAAATACTCAAAAAACTTAAATTTTTCCCGCTTCGCGGGAAGTGTGCTTTAATCATTTTGTTAGTTTTTTTATCTTGATGGATTGTACCATTCAATACATAGGTAAGGCGTGTGCCTTTGCCTCAGATATTGAATGGCAATACTATATAGATGTTAAAAAAACTCATATATTATAAGATATGTAGGTTTGATAATGGCTGTTTTAAACCCCTTAAAAATGGTTTTTACACTTGTGGGGTTGTCCGCCTTTCCATCTCCCTTTATGGTGAAGCGTGGCAGTTTGTATAGATTTTTTTTTACTTTTCAAATATTGAGTTATAAAAATTTAATACAAATCTTATTGCATTCTAAAATGAGAAATTAATCAATATAAAAATTTTTCCCGCTATGCGGGAAGGTCAGATTTATATATATACAGTAAAATTAATATTATCAGTAATATTTTTTGTTATTATAACTTACACCATACTCATTCGCAAAATTTAAAGACATTAGAAAATAGATAGTTGTGTTATATACAATTTCATTGCCTAATAATTTGGAAGATCAGACAAAATTGTGCAGAAATTAGGTAAAAAACAAAAGTAAAATGTATGTTTACGCAAACACCAGAGGACGATTTTTAAGTAGTTTTTAGTGCATATTTAAAAAAATTTTGCCTCCGGCCTCTGGGGGGACACCCCCGAGACCCCCTGGCCAACGCTTCGCGTCGGCTGGCGCCGCTACACGGCGCAGGCGGCGGTGCTGCGCGCCGCTTTTGTGGCACTTTTTCTTCCCCCCCCAGACCGCCCCCCCAAATGAAATCCTAGCTACGCCACTGGAGGTGGGATAAGAATTGAAAGAAATATCTAAACCACAAAGGGTGGCTTGTTAAATAAGATTAATCTAGTTTTCAATTATGTAGTGTGGACAGTGTTTAGTCTCCAAAATAAATGATCTCATTGCTAAAATAAAAAAAAAATTAAAATTTATCAATATTATAGTTATACTTATATAGTGTTTCTTTTATTTTTAGAAAATAAAATTCTGTGTGTTGTGTTCTGTTATCTAAAACTTAATTCAAGTCTTGTTTAATCAAATATATAATTTACTCTTAATTTATGCATAAATTTTAACTAAAGCAATAATAATACACTCTAAAAAATTAACAAAAGAGTGCAATCCCAAGGTTAGATATTGCATGTTATGGAAAGTGTCTAAGTATGCTTAAAAAAGCTTCTTTAAAAAGTCAGGGAGAGCTTTGCAAAAAGTCAGGGAGAATATGCCAAATTTTGGAAAATTGGTCAGGGAAGACAGGGAGAGCACTTTGCCTGAAGCGCTGGAAACCCTGTTTCTGGTATCCTGTTTCTGTCCCAGCAGCAGTACTACCTATTATAAAATATTCTACTCAAGTTATACTAAACAGTATATGTCAAAATCATAAAGCTTACTCCTAATTTTGACATAATGCTTAAAATATGTTGGTGTATTGCTTTTGTTTTTCCATTTTACCTGCACATTGCTTAGTTTGTTTTGCTTTAACTGGGTTTGCTATTGTTTCTTATGTTTTATCTTTGTGTTCTCTCTCTTGTTCTTGTTCTTTTTAGCAGATCGGTGATGGGCCAAGAACCAGTAAGAAGAATTCCAAAAAATTCAAAAAAGACTAAATTCTAATGAAGGCGGTAATCACTGTTCGGTTTCATCCAGAATCGAATGGGCAGAATATGTATAGGTATATTTGTAACCCCAACCCAAGTAAGCTCATACCCCATTAGTTGCGTTTATACGCAGTGTGTTTGTGTCTATGTGTGGTGTGGTGCGTGTCCATACATGCATGCATGTGGGTATGCAGTGTGCCTGTGTATATGTATGTGCTTTGTGGTTTTTGCTTGCCATGTTATTGTGGATACACATGTATACAGTGGCGTGCCCAGGATTTCATTTCGGGGGGGGCGGTCTGGGGGGGTACATACTAACCCTGAGTGGGGTCTGGGGAGCGGCAGCCCCCCAGAAATGGGGGGTCTGGAGGGCGAGAGGCCCTCAGAGGGGTCAAGGACATAGCCCCTTGTCAGGGGGGTCCGAGGGGCAGAATGTCCCCGGGGGAAAAATTTTTTAATTTAAGGCGCTAAAATACACTAGAAATTTTAATTCCAGATGATAATTAAAACAAAATTTAAGGTTTTTTTATTCCTATCCACTAAAAACATGTGTTTAAAACGTTAATAAAAGGTTAATAGTGTTTTAGTAGTTTTATTTAACATGTATGCCTTAACTATTGAGCGGCAAAATCAATTTGAAATTGAAAAACTGAGTTAAATTGTCAATTTAAACTACCCGCGAAGCGGGGAAAATTTGGTTTTTTGACTATTAATATGCTTTTGGAAGGCATCAGGAAAGTTTCTGTATTAATATTTAAGAAAAAAAATTTTCTCTCCCAAAATTCAAAAAACGTAAGGGTCCCCCCTTACGAAAAAATCCGGCTTCGCCGGATTTCGGGGGGGGGGCGGCCGCCCCCCCCCCTGGGCACGCCACTGCATGTATATGCTATGTTTTTTTTTCTTATGTGGTTATCTTTGCATTTGGGATATTATACTTCTACTAAACCAACTAAATATGTTTTCTCCACAAACAAAACAAAATTGCATACCCAAGAACTTCTCTACTTCTCATCAACTCAGTGGCAAAAAGTCATCACGTTCCTACAGTCCATCGACAGAATCTAAAACATGGTAATTTCTTCATTGTCTGTTCATCACTCTGAGGTTATCATACTATTATGACTTTGGGATATCCGGTTTTGAGCATACAGGAAGTGACTCTTACTGAGACTGAAGTAAGAGTTAGAAAATCGCTTCCGGCGTCAGTGCCTTCAGCTGTATTGGTGATACTGGCGGGTCCTGCTATATTTTATTTTATTTATTATAGTTTAATAATTTCGCATTTAATAATAGTTACCATATAGCAACCAGTATTTTCTTTTACAGACAGTTAATCCGTAAAGTCGATAACTGGGTGCCTATAGAACCAAACCAAACCAAACCAATTCCCCATAGGCCAAAATCTCCATAAACGTTACAAAATCCCCATAAGGTGGTGTGAATTCCCCATAAATATAATGCGTTTGCAGTATTTCCTTTAAATTTTAACACATGGAAAATACAACAAAACTTTATCATGATAAAGTTAGCTTGATTTTAGGGCTTTGCTTAGGCTTAGGAAAAAATTAAACATTTTTAATGCTTTTATAATTAAAATTTAGTTTTTTTAACACATTTTAGTTTGCAAACACATTTCTGATTGTTATGGGGAATTCGCACTACTTTATGGGGAATTTGCACTACTTTATGGGGAATTTGGCCATGTGGATTTTACACTACTTTAATGGGGATTTTGCACGTCACCGTGTACTTACGGTGACTTGCCAAACACACTTAAAAAGTTGTGTAAAAAACATAAAAGTCTTGAAATGAAATATTTTTAGCCCTCTTATAACGTTTGAAATTTAAAACTCTTTTTTCATTTTTTTAATGTTTGACACTTTTTCAAAAACCCTGGCTTCGCCCATGCTTTTAGGAAATTTAAACGCCAGCTTTTGACCGCCAAGAATTAGACCGCCGCCGCACGTGTTGCTTTAAAAAAAGATGTTAAAACGGTGTCCGGAAATTTTGTATTCTACATCTCATCTTTCAACATCTCGTCTTCTACATTTTGTCTTTAGAAAACTCATCTTTTAAACATCTCGTTTTCGAAAAACTTGTCTTTTGGATGCGATTTTGTAAACGTACTTTCAAAAATGCGAGTTTCCACCCCAATGTTAAAATTTTCTTTGATTTTTTTGGTTTTGCTTAGGCTTAGAAGAAAATTACTTTTTTTACTCTTCAGTTCAAAAAGCATCATTAAATACAAATTTACCATGATAAAGTTTTACTTGAGTTTTAGGTTTTGCTTAGGCTTAGGTCCTCAGTTTTTTTAATAAATCATTTAATAAAAGTTTATCATGATAAAAATTTTGCTTGATTTTTGGCTTTTGTTTAGGCTCAGGTAAAAATAGGTTTGTAATACATTGTTTTACTCAAAAAATAGGAGAAACTTGTCTTTTAAAAGTGCGTTTACAAAATAGCATCCAAAAAACGAGTTTTTTGAGGACAAGATGTTTAAAAGACGATTTTTCCGAAGATGAGTTGTAGAAGACGAGATGTTAAAAAGCGTATTGTAAAAAACAAAATTTCCGGGAACTGTTAAAACTATTTCTATTTTTTCTTTTTTTTCATCAACAAACATCAATTCTGCGACTTAATTGTCGCCAATATGAAATACAAATTTAACAAGATATCAACGAACATAGCTATCTGATATGACTTTAAAGGCTCAAAAAGAGCTCTTATTTAAGTCAGTTTTAAAACTTTTCTTGAATGCATCCAAACAATCGACAGTTACTTGAGATGGGAGTAGGTTGTTTCAAGATGCAGACCTGTGCACTATCTGAAAATGCCCCCCGTTTTATTGGAGGATTTTCCCCCACCCGTTTTATTGCCCCCCCGGCCAAAAAATGAAAAAGTACCCTAAAATTATGACGCCATTTTTGACCTATGATGACGCCATCATCGCAATTTTTTGCAGTTTTTAGCCTATTTCAATGTATTTTAAGCCATTTCAGAACTATTTTTACCTTATTTTCGCTTTTTTGTCCCTTTTTTCTCTTTTCCCTTCTTTTTTTCGCTTTTTTCTCTTTTTTTCTTTCCCCCTGCGTGCCCCCAGTTTTATTGCCCCCCACCTTTCAAAAAAAGTTGCCCCCCCGTGCCCCCCATTTTGGAATTGCTCCCCCCCATTTAAACCCCGGGGGCAGTACAAAGGTCTGCAAGATGTAACCACCCTATTAGCAAAAAAAAAATTTCCTTTCATTGATTCTGCTTTCTTCGATGGTCAATGTAAAGGGATGACCACGGGTGGGCTGCAGGTTAAACTTAAAAAATCATTGGCTTGCAAATTGTTTAAGCAATGTATAATTTTAAAGCACTCATATAAATCAATTTTGTCTCTTCGGTCCTTTAATCTTTCTAAACCTAGGTAATCCAGTCTCTGTTCATAACCAACAGGTAACAACTTGCATTTATAAAACATTCGTCTAGTGAAATTTTGTTGCACTTTTTCCAAAATGTTTATATCTTTTTGTAAATAAGGATTCCAAACTGCACTAGCGTACTCCAGAATTGGTCTAACATAGGACTTATATGCTCTGATAAGATTATTTCTAGAGTTTGAATGGAATGTTCTAAAAATTAGTGATGTCACTCTCATTGCTTTTTTTGCTGTGATCATAGGTCATCAAAGGGGGGGGAGTAGGGGGGGTCACCCCCCCCCCCCCCTACGGCCTCTGAGACCTACCTTCCCCCCTAAGGCCCATTTTTGACCCCTCCCCCTCTTCGACCCCTTGAACCCCTGACCCCCCCTAAGGCCCATTTTCGACCACCCCCCCCACCAGACAAATCCCAAAAAATGCTTAAAAAATGGTCAAATTTCGTCAAAAAATTGTCAATTTTGGTCAAAAAATGGTAAAAACACCCCAAGCACCCCCGGGTGCTTTTTTTCAAAAAAAAAACACCCCGGGGTGTGACCCCCCCTGGAGGTCAAAAACCTCCACACCCCGGGGTGTGGACCCCCCCCTGAGCCGTCAAGGTCGGTGACCTATGGCTGTGATTTCACAGTGTTTAGAGAATTTCATATCATAAGATATATGAACACCTAGGTCACGCACCAATTCTGTAGTTGCAAGCATGTTTTTATCAAGCTTAAATTTACAAATTAACTCTTTGCTATGATTTCGAATATGAAGAGCTTCACATTTATGATCTGATAATTGCAATTGCCAGTCTTGTTGTGACCAGCTGTAAATTCTATCTAAATCTTTTTGAAGTCTTAAAGTTTGAATGTGGTAATCTTTAGATGAAGATTTTGCAAACAACTTTATGTCATCTGCAAAGAGTCTAATTTGTGAGTACTTAACACAATCAACAATATCATTAATATAAATGAGGAACAGGAAAGGACCTAAAACAGAATAAACTCCTTACAATGTAGTATAAACTCCCCCCTAAGAATAAAAAACTCAACAAAATATAAAAAAATGTTTTCATGTTTTCATTAAAATATTTAAACAAAGCAATGTTGTTTTGGCCATCATAGGTCACCGAAGGGGGAGTGGTAGTCGGGGGTAACCCCCCCCCCTACGGCCTCCGAGACCTATCCCCCCCCTAAGGCCCATTTTTGACCCCTCCCCCCCCCATCGACCCCTTGAACCCCTGACCCCCCCCCCCCCCTAAGGCCCATTTTTGACCACCCCCCCCACCAGAAAATCCCAAAAAATGCTTAAAAAATGGTCAAATTTCATCAAAAAATTGTCAATTTTGGTCAAAAAAATGGTAAAAACACCCCGGGTGCTTTTTTTCAAAAAAAAACACCCCGGGGTGTGACCCCCCCCCCCGGGCGGTCCAAAACCTCCACACCCCGGGGTGTGGACCCCCCCCCCTGAGCCGTCGAAGGTCGGTGACCTATGTTGGCAATAAAGTCAAAAATCTAAATTTTTCCTAAGGTGCAAGTTCCATACGTGTTCCAAAACTGGATTTGACTGAATCAAAAGTAATTGCAAATTTTAAAACAGTTTTATAGCATAAATCAAACACGTAGACCTCATTTTTGTGGTTATTTTACGTTTAAACTTCTGAAAAAAGTTATGAGCCAATTTGTACCCAAAAATTGCCCTTTTTTGGCATGTACAATTTATGTTATTAAGAAATTTTTTTATTAAACTTTTGATCGAATTAATATTATTTTTTGTATTACCAAGTGTCTGACAGTTACAAATATACTTTTATTTTTTCATCGTACGTAACTACCAATTTTTTATAGTAACCCTTCAAATACCCACAAAATTTTAGTTGTGAAAAAATTAGAATATTTGAAAAACAACTTATTCTAATAAAAATCAATTATATTACAATTTTGTTTGATTTTTAGGTTTTGCTTAGGCTTAGGAACAATAAATCGGTAAAAAACTAAGTTTAAATTAGCGTTTAAAGTAAAACAAAATTTCTTGTCCATGTTTTTGGTGGTCCATGTGACTTTTGAATTTTTTTTTGAAATTTTTTGTCTTTTTCAGGCTAATAGCATTGTTAAAACATAGTTTTTAATTTAGTTTGTAGGTTTACAAATTTTTTCCCTAACATCATAAATTGCACTTGCTGAAAAAGGCCATTTTTTGGGTATAAATTGGCTCATAACTTTTTACCTATAGCTTAAATCTTAAAAATAATCACAAAAATGAGGTCTACAGCTATAAAAATGTTATACATTTTGTATTTACTGTTAAATCGGTCAAATCGAATTTTGGTACACGTATGGAACTTGTACCTTTTCCTAAACCTAAGCAAAATTTAGTGAATGGTTGGTTCTTTAATAATTTAAACCTGATGTTCCTGAACCAAGGCAAAACCAAAAATCAAACTAAATTTTCATGATAAATTTATCGTTTATGTTTTGTTTTTTTATAATATACTTTTTTCCTAAGCCCAAGCAAAACCTAAAAATTAAACAAAAAATTTAATGCTTTTTTTTCAGACCTGTGCACGGTCTGGAAATGCCCCCCCCGCTTTATTAGAGGATTTTCCTTGCCCGTTTTATTGCCCCCCGGCCAAAAAATAAAAAAGTACCCTAAAATTATGACGCAATTTTTGACCTATGATGGCGCCACCATTGTGAATTTTTTGCAGTTTTTAGCCCATTTCAATGTATTTTAAGCCATTTTAGACCTATTTTTACCTTGTTTTCGCTTTTTTTTGTCCCTTTTACTCTTTTCCCTTCTTTTTTTCTTCTTTTTTTCTCTTTTTTTTCTTTTTCCCTGCTTGCCCCCCACTTCAAAAAAGTTGGCCCCCCGTGCCCCCACGTTTTGGAATTGCCCCCCCCTTTAAACCATGAGGGGCAGTGCACAGGTCTGCTTTTTTGGCACAAGCAAAATTTTTCACACGCCTTGGCGTTATTACAGGGAGTTCAATAGTTTTGAGGAGATATTGTGTACACGGACAGGGGGGGGGGGGGGGGCGTCGGCGGCCCCCCCCCCGGGCCTCTCCCCCCCCCACGCGCCCTCCCCCCCCCCCCCCACCCCCCGCCCCCCCCCCCCCCCCGCCGCCCCCCCCCCCACCCCCAGGAAGCGGAGCGCGCGAGGAAAGGACGACGCCCCACCCCCCCTTAAACCCCCGGGGTGTTGACCCCCCCGGAGTTCAAAAACCTCCGCACCCCGGGGTGACCCCCCCCCGGCGGCGCGGTGTATGTTGTCGTAGTGCAGTATTGTGTTGATATAATTCTCTGAAGGTGGTGGAAAACAAATTTGAATAAAATTTATATGCAATCCTGCGGCGATCAAATGCTCAGCGATCTTATGCTTGGCGTTAAGTGCGCGGCGTTCTAATGCTGGCAGTCAAGTGCTCAGCGTTCAAGTGCTGGCGTGCAAATTTCCGGACACCTCGCCCATGGCCCATTAAGTTTATCTTTACAAGTGGTTTGTAAAAAAAGTCGAGAAAGAATAAAAGGATAAAATGGCTTATATTGTTTGGTAGGTTACACGAAAATTAAGAACCTATAGGCGATACAAAAATCGTTTTAAAAATTTGGCTTAATAAACATTGATAAAAAACATGATAAAAAACATGTTATTAGGTTAATTATGACATGTAAATCTCAAATTCGAGCAATAAAAATTGATTAAGCTATCAATTAAAGTAATAAAAGGTGTTTTATAGCCAAAATACGACCTTTTTTAAGGTACATTTTATTGTGTTAAGAAATATTTTTTAATGGGGCTTTAATATAAATTAATATTTTTTTGAATTTTCAAGAGTCTACAAGTTCTAAATATTACGGGTTACTTTTACTTTTTTGCCGGTCTTTACTGATTTTGTTGTATAATTTGTGTTCACAGACAACCGTAAAAAATGTCTCATAAATCAGTCCTAAAAAATTGAAATTTTAAAAAAACTAGATATTATAATATAATTTAGTTTGATCTTTAGACTTTGCTTTGACTTAAGAAAACTAAATCTGATTGAAACCATGTATACCTTAGCGTTTTAAGCAAAAACACAATGTTGCCTTTTTTTAATGGTCCTTGGAACTATTTATTTTCTATATTTTTTGTAAACTTTTGGATATTTCGTGTTGTGAAAGAAAGAAAGTTTTTATTTTTGTTTATTGGTTTACTAAAAATGTGTACCCGAAATATTGTCAATTTTTGCCAAGATTTTACCCAATATTATCGAAAATCGTATTTTAATAACTTTTTAAAACTTAGAATCGAGATTTCGAGATTTACAATTGACCTAAAAACTTAATTGTTATCACTTTTTATAAAGTAAATTTCTATAAGCGATTTTTGTGACGCGTGTGGGATGGGACCTGTACCGTTGTGTGGTATTTTTACTATTATTTTATTTTTATTATTTTATTATTTTTACTATTATTCCAAATATTATATTATTTAGCCTATTACAAATCGTAAGATTGATATTTACAAAATAATAAAAAATAAATTTAAGTTCTTTTACTGACTTTTTGTAAAAAAATGAAAAAAAGTTAGTCAAATCCAAACTGTAAAAAATTGAAATAAATAGTTGGAAACTTTTCAGTCTTCGTCACGTTCGTGAACTGGAACATTCCACCTTTTTGGAAGCATGGAAACGACTGGACTATCACGTGTCTACAGTTGGAAATATTTTGCGGGTTTTACTGAACAATTCCGGAATAGTGGCTCAAGTAGGTTTTTTTAATTTTCTATTCTTAAGTAAAAAAAGCACACTTTTTAAATAGAAATCAATAGAATAGAATATTTAATAATTTATATAATTTGTTTGGGCAAAGGGTTTTTTTGTTTAAAATATAAAATTCAAAATATTATTTTTTAGCAAGATAAGTTTACAACTAAATAGAACATTTTTATCTGTAATTGCAACCCAAGACAAAAAACAGACCGCAAAAACTAATGTTCCTTCAGCTCAGACGAATTTAAAAATTAATTTTAGGTTTGATAAGCTTTAGATTACTCATGTAATGGGCTGAGCTCGGGAGTCTCTTCACTTTAGATTGCCGGAGTTCCGAAGTGCATATTTTGTGCCGTAACATGACTTGATGACTACTGCAAAACAGAGCTGTAAGCAGGCCGGGGCAGGACCAATTAGAGCTTTGTAGCCTTATTTTACAAACCAGGCCAGGCTAAGATTTTTGTCTTATGTCGACGGGCCTTTCTTAGAAAAACTATATAATTAAAAAGTAATGGGAGCAGCCATGCATGAACATAGAGGCACTCCTAAAAAATTCAGGCCTCCCTCCCCCAATTCTAAAGCTTTAGATTTTTCGAATTTGTAGTTTTTATTTGGTTTTAAATAAAAATTACGTGTATTATAGCTATTATTTCACAAACTGTGAAATAAAACTTTTAACAAATGAACCACTTGAACGACAAGAAGGTCAGCTTAAATTCACAACTTATATTACAATTTTTAGGCACTCACTTATCTTTTTCAAACAACCGCTTATTTTCTTAATTTTAAAAAAGGTCTCTTGAATGAACGGTTCCCTTTCATATTTGTTTTCATAAGCATAGATGAACAAGGGGGTGGGTAGGGTGGGGTTCACCCTCCCCTAGCCTCGAAATTTTGCCCCCCCCCCAGAAAACAATCCAGGGCCCCTTCCCCCAAATTTTCGAATTTTTCACCCCTGACCCCTCTCTAGATTTTGAAATCTGACCCTTCCTCCCCCGCGAGAAAATTTTAAGTACTTTTTTATACTAAATTTTTTTTCCAAAAACGTGAATTTTTAACACAAATTCATGTTTTAACACCCTTTTTATACCTAAATATCGCTTTTTATTCAATAAAATATTGTATTATCTTATAAAAAACCCATTATTAAACATTTAATGGTTTAAAAGTATTTTGGACCCCACCTGACTCCCCACTAGGTTTTAAAATCTTCCACCCCAGGTCGACCCCCCTAGAAAGCTAGAGGGAGGGGTTTGACCCCCCTAAGACCCCCTCCTAAATTTTGAAATGTCATTTACCCGGGGTAAACAACCCCTCTAGCTTTTTGACTGTGTTCATCTATGATTATAAAGGGTTCTGCTTTCTTATACTATAGTCTCAAAAGTTTAAGCTAAAGTTGTTGTTTTAGGTGCTGATGGAACGGGACGCTCGGGACAAGCAGAACGTTGGTTCCGTGGACTGCGACCACACTTTCGATCTGGCCCACATCCTCTTCACGGCTGTCTACGGCTGCTGCGTGTTCGCCGCGGACGAGAAGACGGTCCTAGAGCTGCTGATGCATTTAATGCGGCTCCAGCTCCTACCCAATCCCAACCCGAGACGAATGCTACGACGCGCAAACTCGGCATTCTCCAAAGTCTACAGGTAGGGAAAATACCTTTCCGTTAAAATATCGCAGAAAGTGAAATAGCATAGTATATCGATCGCTAACAATTATAGTTGATTAATCGGAAAATTTTATTTGAGTTTAATGTTAGCTATACATTGATATAATTGTTGTTCCATTACCTAAAACTTATCTTCCCTATGCAAATTATGCAAAGGGTAGGCGCTAAGACAAGCCTGGAATGGTGAAAAAATTGGTTTGAATGATTGAAACTCTTTGTCCAACATCAATAACGATGTTGACAACCTGTACCGCTAGGCTAGCGTTCACTGCATGCAGTGTTCACCCATTCCAAGGCGAGGAAGAGGTAGGGAGTGTGGTTTTGGTGGGCGGGTATAATATGTGGTTTAGACTAGTGAACTGCCCGGCCCCCCGGGTTTTATTGGGGGCGGGCAATTCCAAAACGGAGGGGTATAAGGGGCAACTTTTTTGTAACGGGGGGCAATAAAACGGGGGGGGGGCAAGCAGGGGAGAAAGAAAAAAAAAAGAAAAAAGAAAGAAAAAGGGATAAAAAAAGAGAAAATAAGGTAAAAATAGGTCTAAAATGGCTTAAAATACATTGAAATAGGCTAAAAACTGCAAAAAATTTGCGATGATGGCGTCATCATAGGTCAAAAATGGCGTCATAATTTAAAGGTATTCTTTCATTTTTCGGCGGGGGGGGGGGCAATAAAACGAGGGGGGGAATCCTCCAATAAAGGGGGAGCATTTCCAGACCGTGCACAGGTCTGTGTGTGTACAACACATTTTTCCGTTATTTAAAAATACACAGTTCGTTAAATGTTTTTGCTTTGAAGAGTTGATCCTTTTTGCTTATTTTTGTGACGAATATTTAGACCTGTGCACGGTCTGGAAATGCCTCCCCGCTTTATTGGAGGATTTGCATCCCCGTTTTATTACTCCCCTCGCCAAAAAATGAAAAAGTACCCCAAAATTATGACGCCATTTTTGTATTTTAAGCCATTTTAGAGCTATTTTTTACCCTATTTACGCTTTTTTTGTCCCTCTTTTCACTTTTCCCGTTCTCTCTTTTTTCTCCTTTTTTTCTCTTTTTTTTCTTTCTCCCCTGCTTGCCCCCCCGTTTTATTGCCCCCCGTTTTAAAAAGGTTTCCCGCCCGTGCCCCCCGTTTTGGAATTGCCCCCCTCAATAAAACTCACGGGGAGCAGTGCACAGGTCTGAATTTTACAATATTCCTATTGGTCGCTTGAAAATTGTGCAGCGTTGAGTGTTGTATTTACATTACTCCTAGTTACTGTAATTTCTAAAGTTTTCGTTATTTGTATCAGCTCAGTATTGTTTTCAAACGTGCATTTAATAAGTAAACTATGTTATTTAATTTTTGTTTTTTTTCGTCACTATGCTATTTTATTTTTTTTCTATATTGTTATATTTTTAGATTATTTACCGAAAGCCTGTTTAGCTCAAAAGTGTTTTTGACTGCCGCCCTACACGACCCTATTATGGAGCTTTTAAATCAAGTAATAATTTCAGATAATTTAATTTTGAATTAAAATCAGATTCGTATTTATTGAAAAAATTTGACATAAAGGAATAAAATGTTTACTTCATTTCGTCGTTACGACGGAAAAATAAGCCATAGTCATTATAAAATAGACGTGAATGTGACTCATTTTGAAGTTAATAGGGGCCTTGTTAAATTTAAAATGAGTCACTACAGCCACATATATTTTATACGAATTGTAGTTCATTTTGCCGTAATAACGACGATTTAAACTATTCATCACATTACTCAGTCAAGGAACGAGAAGCAGTAAAAACTGATAATAATATGTGAGTAAAACTTATTATGCAAGAGAATTATGAATTTTGTTTTTGTATTATATTTACAAAGGATAAAGATAAAACGGTCATAGTTTAAAAACAGAATTTTTAGGATATTTTTTTATTATAAAAAAGTGAATTAATTAAAAAGCATTTTACTTGTTTTGTTATTTAAAAAAATTGATTTTTGGTCAAAAGTTTCCATGGTTGTTTCATAGGTGGGCAGCCTCCCAGATTTTGGGGGGGGGTATACCCAACCCCCGAAATTTGGGAAGGTGTCCCAAAATTGTTTTTGTGGTATACCTCAAATACCCCATTTTTAGCGTTTTTAGTACTGGGACCCCCCAAATTTTAGGGGGTGTCCAAGGTACCCACAAATTTTAGGGGGGGGGGGGTGTCGGTTATAGTCGGGATTTTTGTTTTTTGGGGGTATAACCCCCAACCCCTTCCCTCCCTCCTGCCCACCTATGGGTTGTTTATTTAAAAACTTGATTTTGTATTAAAATTGTTTTACAATGTAATGCTGTAAAAGTTTTTTTAAAAAAAATTGCAAGAGTTTACCCCGGTAAATGAAATTTCAAAATCTAGGAGGGGGGTCCTAGGGGAGGGGGATCGAACCTCCCTAGGTTTGTAGGGGGGGGGATCGACCCAAAGTGGAAGATTTCAAAACCTAGAGGGGGGTCAGGTGGGGTCCGATTTTCGAAACAAAATACTTTGAAACCATTAAATATTTAATAATAGTTTTTTTTTTATAAGGTAATACTGCATTTTATTGAATAAAAAGCAATATTTAGGTATAAAAAGGGTTTAAAAATTCACGTTTTTCCACTAAAATTTAGTATAAAAAAGTACTTAAAATTTTCTCGAGAGGGGAGGGGGGGGTCAGATTTCAAAATCTAGAGGGGGGTCAGGGGTAAAAAAATTTGAAAATATGGGGGGAAAGGATGGGGGAAGCCCCCTGAATTTTATTCTGGGGGGATCCCACCCTAACTCCCTTGTTCATCTATGTACCCAGACATAATAAAAGCTATATTTGATACTTAAACAATATAATAGCTGGTACAATTATACATAATAATATATTATATTTAATATAAATTTATATTATTCTATTTCTTTATGATATATTATTATTAGTATTACTGTCCTTACCGTGTGGCCATTGCGGCCTAGCCCACAACCGGAGGAGTAGGTTTATCTTTACATACACTATTGTGCAACCAAAAGATAAGCCTTCCTCCCACGGTAAGACAAACCGACCAAACGTAGGCCTAGGGAATAGATGTGAGATAGGTAAAATAAATGTATTATTAAATATAACCTCACATCTAATCCCTAAAATCCTCTGATAGGGGTGGGGCCTTTGACTAACATTCTACATCAACAACAGTGCTGATATAGGGTGGTAGGCGGTAATATGGAATATCCATGGCCGGCCCGCTTCAGCTTTAAAAAAAAAAAATTAAATACTAACAACTAGATATAATAAAATAATAAATATAAATTATGATAAATAGAAAATTTTTTAATTATTCTATTATTGTTTATTTATTATTAGTTTATAATAATTTTAAAATTTTGGCACTTTTGCTCATAAGAGCTAACAGCGCGACAAAATATTGTTTAAAAAATAAAATAATTTATACAACATTCTGTTTTGACTAGTTATCTTCAGGCGCAAAGTACCAACAGTTCTTTTCAATAATATAAGATTAATTATATTAAATTAATCTCCATGAACAACAAACTAGTATTGCAAGCAAAACACACTAACGGCGTGTTAATGAACTTAAAATACTTCATTAACATATTAAAACTTTAAGAAATAATTTATTTTATTACTTGTTTTTTTTTTATTTGTAATTTTGTAAACACACTAAGGGTGTAAACGTGTAATGATTACTTCTCCTGTAATCAGAAACTAATATCAAAACACACTTACGCTGCAAATATATGTTGACTATACTATATTTGTAGTCAAAAATAAATATACTGATTAACACACTAACGGTGTTATCATGAACTGATTATTCTTTCTGTAATTTGGAATAATCCAGTGGCGTGCCCAGGGGGGCCGCCCCCCCCCCCGAAAACAGGCAGAGCCGGATTTTTAAGGGGGGACCCTTTAGTTTTTTGAATTTTGGGAAAGAAAATTTTTTTTCTTAAACATTAATACAGCAACTTTCCTGATGCCTTCCAAAAGCATATTAATAGTCAAAAAACCATATGTTTCCTCAGTTTTTCAATTTCAAATCGATTTTGCCGCTCAATAGTTAAGGCATACATGTTAAATAAAACTACTAAAACACTATTAACCTTTTATTAACGTTTTAAACACATGTTGTAAGTGGATAGGAATAAAAAAACCTTAAATTTTGTTTTAATTATCATCTGGAATTAAAATTTCTAGTGTATTTTAGCGCCTTAAAATTAGAATTTTCTCCCCGGGGGAGTATTCTTCCCCCTCTGACCCCCCTGACAAGGGACTCTGCCCCTTGACCCCGCTGAGGGGCGAGAGCCCCCAGGACCCCCCATTTCTGGGGGGCTGCCGCCCCCCAGACCCCCTCAGGGTTCCTATCTCCCCCCAGACCGCCCCCCCCCGAAATGAAATCCTGGGCACGCCACTGGAATAATCTGTAATAAAAATATAAAAACAATGATTACTGTATCTTTAACTAGAAACTAAAAACAATGATTACTCTACCTGTAAAATTATAAACTGATTACTCTATTGGTAATCAGAAAATAAAATGAATGATTACTCTATCTGTAATCATGAATTGATTACTCTACCTGTAATAAGAAACAAAAAAAAACCAAAGATTACTCTACCTGTAATTCTAATTCTATACCTGTAATACCCTACCTGTAATATTCTACCTGTAAATTCACAAGGATTTATTTATAATATAAAGACCCATTAGTAATTTAACAAAAACTTGTTAGTTAGTTAGTTTTAAAAATCACATAAAGTTTAATTATGATGGCTTTATTTTTAAAAAATAGTGGCTGATGAATCGCACCTCCCTCAAACAAGATTAACTGGAAAAAAATAGACTAAGATGAGAACTAAATAAGCGCATATGAATACCGATCAGTATAGTAACAAAACATTTTATGTTATTATGTATTTTATTAGTTTATTTGGTCTATTTTATGTTAAAATACCAGTATTATTAATTAGGTAGAGCTATTTCTCACAAAAATGATTTATGAATATAAATAAACTACAGTTCATCAGATCCAATCTGGTAAAATGTCCGATCCAACCGGATTGACTTTTGATCCAATTTGATCCAGCCGGATCTGAAAATCCCAATGTGGTCGGGCCCTATGCTGATTCGCTGCCAATGATATATTAACTTTTATTAATTAAAAGGATGAACTGTTTCTGGATATTGATCCCGCCAAAGCTGTCATTCGCTGGTCTCCAGAAGAACGTTTGTCTAGATTTGGCGAGGAAGGGACCGAACGTTTTCGACAAAACCAAGAGAACTACAGAAAGGTAAAAAAACACTAAAGATTATCATTTATATAAGCAGACTAAAGCCTGACAAGTAAGTGTTATGGTTATATCAAGCTTTTAGAAGCATGTGCATACCCGAATCTTAACACCACGTAAACAAAAATGTTTTGGCTAGTGGCTACTTTTACCTTGATTTTGTTAAAAATTTTTATTCTGTTTCAAAAAAATATTTAAATAAATTTATGTGATAAAATACTAGAATAAGTTACGTTATTTATGTTAAAAAACAATCATGCCTCCACTCCCACCTATTGTTTTATTTTTATTCCAAATTGTTTACAAAGAACAACATCTAATTGTGTGCACGTGTTCATGTAAAATGACACCTAAACATTTTCTATTCGCAGGTGTACTTTATCTAATGTAAAATTATCAAAATACTATTTTCAGCTGATTGTTCAAAAGCTGGAAAGTATCACTCGAAAATTTATTGATGCCATCAGAATGGCCCTTCCTCATTTCCCGGTGTCATTGGCCTGGTTGGTGCGCCAACTCCACGACCAGCTGATATCCAGTGCCAAGGTAAAACCTTGTTTTTTTTAAATCAAAGTTTTGTAATAAACACGACACAGTGTTTACGCAAACAAACATGTTAATTTAACCTCCTTGTTATATTGTTTTGTTTTTAGGGTATTGTTTGTTGTTGAAAACTTTAATTTATTGGTTCAAAATTGTTTAAAGTTTTTTGTCGTAAATTTAAAGCGCAGTATTTCGTAACAATAATTACATTATTTTTGGTTGGTATTTTCAATTTAAATGTATGGTTAATCTTTTAAACAAAATAATCTAAGCATGCGGTTTAACTGCAGTCATTTGTGAATTTGATAAGTTTTATTAAATTAAAAATATAACACCAAATTGTATGTGGTGCATTGTATGTGGTGTATAGTTGAGGAAGCCAAGGGGAGTTATACACTCGACTCGACTCTAAAAATTAAACTGTTACGCTCTTAAAATTGTTTTTACTGAGTTACTGGCGAAAATAACAAAATTTAGAAAATCGCAGTGTTAAAAAGAGGTTAAAAACTCTACAAAAAGCAAAAAAATGCAATTTTTGTAAAGCCTGCGGGTTTAATTTATTTTTTAACCATGTAACTTTACAGATATTTTAATATTTTTTTTTGTTATAATGCATAAATTTTATAATAATGAGTATTTGCCTTTCCCAGTTTTCCCTATCAGTCAGAATATCCACCAAGAAACGATTAATTTAACAAGGATGAAACACATTACTAAAATACATTACATAGTTTTTAATACAATGTTAAATACAGTTACATTTATGGATTTCAAAAATTTTGTAAAATAATTATTATTTATATGTTTTAGGTGTCGAAAGACGAAGTGTTGTTGCTTTGCACACAGATCTGATTTTTACTGTGTTTCGTTTTGTCCGGCAATAGCCAATCCGGAACCGCTCGGCATAATCGCAGACACGCCTATAAGCTACATTGCACGATTTAATCTCATGCAGGTATAATTTGTTAAACAAATGAAGCGATGCACAGTTTCTGTGTTCTTAACAAAAAAGGGTGTTGCGTAGCTTGTAATCTTTGCCGTAGGGGGGTTTGTTAACTAAAGTAGTTTTTTATTCATTTTTTTTGAAATTTTTGGTGGAGGTTGTGGCGCAGTGGCAAAACGCATGTCATGCTTGCTAGTTCTTGGATCGTGTCCTGACTGAGACACGCAACAATGTGATAATATTGATTATTATGTTAATATTGATAATGTATACGTAGTATTTGGTCGCCCGGTTTGTTCTAAGTAACATCAGCCTTGTTTGTCCTGCTTTATGTAAAATAAATAAACTTTTAAAAAAAAGCTCTTTTATATTCTATCGGGAGTTAATTTAAAGTTTTTATTCGCTGAAAGACGGTTGTTGACCTTAAAATAAACTAAAAAAGTTAATAAATAGTAAGGAATAACGCTTAAACTTAAATAACCTAGTTGAACGAAGAAATTGTCTAAAAAATATTTTGACGCAAAGAAAATTTTTAAATATTATGATAATTTTTTGTGTCGGACTTATATGTTTGGAACCAGTATAAAACTAAAGACAAATTAATATTAATTAAACCAGTGAACTAAAGACAAATATTAATTAAACCGTTACGTTAGAAGTATGTTTGGATAGTATATGTTGGAACTGCAGTTTATCTTGTTTCAGGTCGGCCAAATCATTCAAACCTTGGCAGTATGTCCTTAGTGAAATAAATGGATCCAAACCTAATAAATTTGTCAGGTAGAATTGAACAAGTAAGTAAAACAAACTTTTTGTAGTTATCTAACGCTGCTGTTTCATTTTTGATGCCTTGAAAAAAGAAATTTTATAAAGAAAAGCATGGATTGGTTTGTTAATACATAAAGCTTTGTTAATACATGAACATAAAAAAAGCCAAAATATGCGGCTATTTTTAGTTTTGTAATTTTTGTTTAATAATTATTAATTATTTTTTGTTCAGGACAGTGTTTACTGGAATGATTGTGGGGATTTGGTAGAGATCGAAGGCCCTTCTTTGGACTCACTGTTTCTTCTGCCATCTGAGGAGGGACAACAAGTAAACAAAACACATTTTTCTCTCATTACTGTAAAACAAACTCAACAAACTGGTAATTCGATCAGAATGTTTGTATTTTTTTGGTGTTATGTCAGCAAACGAAATTAATTATCTCTTTGTGAAAAGATTGCAATTTAATAAAAAGCTTTTAAATTGGTTTGTAATGCTTGTAATGTTTTGAGAGTATTATGTTAAATAAGTAAATTTATATTTTAAAGTTGGTTTTTATTTTTATAAGTTTCAGTGCTAATAAAAGCAACACAACATTTAAAAACTAGCAAATATTACACTTGCTGTGCATTCAAAATCGCTAAAATTAAATATGGCTTCGCGCGGCAAATACATAAAATTAATTGGTAGTGTGGTGGTTTTAGCTGCAATATTATCACATTGTTGCGTGTCTCAGTCAGGACACGATCCAAGAACTAGCAAGCATGACATGCGTTTTGCCACTGCGCCACAACCTCCACCAAAAATTTCAAAAAAAATGAATAAAAAACTACTTTAGTTAACAAACCCCCCTACGGCAAAGATTACAAGCTACGCAACACCCTTTTTTGTTAAGAACACAGAAACTGTGCATCGCTTCATTTGTTTAACAAATTATACCTGCATGAGATTAAATCGTGCAATGTAGCTTATAGGCGTGTCTGCGATTATGCCGAGCGGTTCCGGATTGGCTATTGCCGGACAAACGAAACACGTAAAAATCAGATCTGTGCAAAGCAACAACACTTCGTCTTTCGACACCTAAAACATATAAATAATAATTATTTTACAAAATTTTTGAAATCCATAAATGTAACTGTATTTAACATTGTATTAAAAACTATGTAATGTATTTTAGTATGTGTTGCATCCTTGTTAAATTAATCGTTTCTTGGTGGATATTCTGACTGATATTGAAACTGGGAAAGGCAAATACTCATTATTATAAAATTTATGCATTATAACAAAAAAAAATATTAAAATATCTGTAAAGTTACATGGTTAAAAAATAAATTAAACCCGCAGGCTTTACAAAAATTGCATTTTTTTGCTTTTTGTAGAGTTTTTAACCTCTTTTTAACACTGCGATTTTCTAAATTTTGTTATTTTCGCCAGTAACTCAGTAAAAACAATTTTAAGAGCGTAACAGTTTAATTTTTAGAGTCGAGTGTATAACTCCCCTTGGCTTCCTCAACTATACACCACATACAATGCACCACATACAATTTGGTGTTATATTTTTAATTTAATAAAACTTATCAAATTCACAAATGACTGCAGTTAAACCGCATGCTTAGATTATTTTGTTTAAAAGATTAACCATACATTTAAATTGAAAATACCAACCAAAAATAATGTAATTATTGTTACGAAATACTGCGCTTTAAATTTACGACAAAAAACTTTAAACAATTTTGAACCAATAAATTAAAGTTTTCAACAACAAACAACACCCCAAAACAAAACAATATAACAAGGAGGTTAAATTAACATGTTTGTTTGCGTAAACACTGTGTCGTGTTTATTACAAAACTTTGATTTAAAAAAAACAAGGTTTTACCTTGGAACTGCATATCAGCTGGTCGTGGAGGTGGCGCACCAACCAGGCCAATTACACCGGAAAATGAGGAGGGGCCATTCTGATGGCGATCATGAATTTTCGAGTGATACTTTCCAGCTTTTGAACAATCAGCTGAAAATAGTATTTTGATAATTTTACATTAGATAAAGTACACCTGCGAATAGAAAATGTTTAGGTGTCATTTTACATGAACACGTGCACACAATTTAGAATGTTGTTTTTTGTAAACAATTTGGAATAAAAATAAAACAATAGGTGGGAGTGGAGGCATCATTGTTTTTTAACATAAATAACGTAACTTATTCTAGTATTTTATCACATAAATTTATTTAAATATTTTTTTGAAACAGAATAAAAATTTTTAACAAAATCAAGGTAAAAGTAGCCACTAGCCAAAACATTTTTGTTTACGTGGTGTTAAGATTCGGGTATGCACATGCTTCTAAAAGCTTGATATAACCATAACACTTACTTGTCAGGCTTTAGTCTGCTTATATAAATGATAATCTTTAGTGTTTTTTTACCTTTCTGTAGTTCTCTTGGTTTTGTCGAAAACGTTCGGTCCCTTCCTCGCCAAATCTAGACAAACGTTCTTCTGGAGACCAGCGAATGACAGCTTTGGCGGGATCAATATCCAGAAACAGTTCATCCTTTTAATTAATAAAAGTTAATATATCATTGGCAGCGAATCAGCATAGGGCCCGACCACATTGGGATTTTCAGATCCGGCTGGATCAAATTGGATCAAAAGTCAATCCGGTTGGATCGGACATTTTACCAGATTGGATCTGATGAACTGTAGTTTATTTATATTCATAAATCATTTTTGTGAGAAATAGCTCTACCTAATTAATAATACTGGTATTTTAACATAAAATAGACCAAATAAACTAATAAAATACATAATAACATAAAATGTTTTGTTACTATACTGATCGGTATTCATATGCGCTTATTTAGTTCTCATCTTAGTCTATTTTTTTCCAGTTAATCTTGTTTGAGGGAGGTGCGATTCATCAGCCACTATTTTTTAAAAATAAAGCCATCATAATTAAACTTTATGTGATTTTTAAAACTAACTAACTAACAAGTTTTTGTTAAATTACTAATGGGTCTTTATATTATAAATAAATCCTTGTGAATTTACAGGTAGAATATTACAGGTAGGGTATTACAGGTATAGAATTAGAATTACAGGTAGAGTAATCTTTGGTTTTTTTTTGTTTCTTATTACAGGTAGAGTAATCAATTCATGATTACAGATAGAGTAATCATTCATTTTATTTTCTGATTACCAATAGAGTAATCAGTTTATAATTTTACAGGTAGAGTAATCATTGTTTTTAGTTTCTAGTTAAAGATACAGTAATCATTGTTTTTAGATTTTTATTACAGATTATTCCAGTGGCGTGCCAGGATTTCATTTCGGGGGGGGCGGTATGTAGGGGTACATACTAACCCTGAGGGGGGTCTGGGGGGCGGCAGCCCCCCCGGGAGAATGGGGGGTCTGGGGGGCTCTCGCCCCCCAGCGGGTAGAGGGGCAGAGTCCCTTGTCAGGGTCCGGGGGCAGGATGCCCCGGCCAAGAATTTTTAATTTAAGGCGCTAAAATACACTAGAAATTTTAATTCCCGATGATAATTCTATTTAAAACAAAATTTAAGGTTTTTTTATTCCTATCCACTTACAACATGTGTTTAAAACGTTAATAAAAGGTTAATAGTGTTTTAGTAGTTTTATTTAACATGTATGCCTTAACTATTGAGCGGCAAAATCGATTTGAAATTGAAAAACTGAGGAAACATTTGGTTTTTTGACTATTAATATGCTTTTGGAAGGCATCAGGAAAGTTTCTGTATTAATATTTAAGAAAAAAATTTTCTTTCCCAAAATTCAAAAAACGTAAGGGTCCCCCCTTACGAAAAAATCCGGCTTCGCCGGATTTCGGGGGGGGGGGGGGAGGGGCGGCCCCCCTGGGCACGCCACAGGATTATTCCAAATTACAGAAAGAATAATCAGATTCATGATAACACCGTTAGTGTGTTTAATCAGTATATTTATTTTTGACTACAAATATAGTATAGTCAACATATATTTGCAGCATAAGTGTGATTTGATATTAGTTTCTGGTTCCGGGGAGAAGTGATCATTACACATTTACACCCTTAGTGTGTTTACAAATTACAAATAAACAAAAAACAAGTAATAAAATAAATTATTTCTAAAGTTTTAATATGTTAATGAAGTATTTTAAGTTCATTAACACGCCATTAGTGTGTTTGCTTGCAATACTAGTTTGTTGTTCATGGAGATTAATTTAATATAATTAATCTTATGTAAAAAAAACTGTTGGTACTTTGCGCCTGAAGATAACTAGTCAAAAGCAGAATATTGTATAAATTATTTTATTTTTTAAACAATATTTTGTCGCGCTGTTAGCTCTTATGAGCAAAAGTGCCCAAAATTTTTAAAATTATTATAAACTAATAATAAATAAACAATAATAGAATAATTAAAAAATTTTCTATTTATCATAATTTGCCTATTTATTATTTTATTATATCTAGTTGTTAGTATTTAATTTTTTTTTTTAAAGCTGAAGCAGGGCCGGCCATGGATATTCTATATTACCGCCTACCACCCTATATGAGCACTCTTGTTAATATTAAATGTTTAGTCAAAGGCCCCACCCCCTATCAGAGGATTTTAGGGATTAGATGTGAGGTTATATTTAATAATACATTTATTTGCCTATCTCACATCTATTCCCTAGGCCTACGTTTGGTCGGTTTGTCTTACCGTGGGAGGAAGGCTTATCTTTTGGTTGCACAATAGTGTATGTAAAGATAAACCTACTCCTCCGGTTGTGGGCTAGGCCGCAATGGCCACACGGTAAGGACAGTAATACTAATAATAATATATCATAAAGAAATAGAATAATATAAATTTATATTAAATATAATATATTATTATGTATAATTGTACCAGCTATTATATTAGTTTAAGTATCAAATATAGCTTTTATTATGTCTGGGTACATAGATGAACAAGGGAGTTAGGTGGGATCCCCCAGAATAAAATTAGGGGCCTTCCCCCATCCTTTCCCCCATATTTTTCAAATTTTTTTTACCCTGGTTTCCCTTCTAGAATTTGAAATCTGACCCCCCCTCTCCTCTCGAGAAAATTTTAAGTACTTTTTTTATACTAAACTTTTTAGTGGAAAAACGTGAATTTTTAAACCCTTTTTATACCTAAATATTGCTTTTTATTCAATAAAATGCAGTATTACCTTATAAAAAAAAAAACTATTATTAAATATTTAATGGTTTAAAAGTATTTTGTTTCAGAAATTGGAACCCACCTGAGCCCCCTCTAGGTTTTGAAATCTTTCACTTTGGGTCAGATCCCCCCCCCTACAAACCTAGGAGGTTCGATCCCCCTCCCCTAGGGCCCCCCTCCCTAGATTTTGAAATTTCATTTACCGGGGTAAACTCTTGCAATTTTTTTTAAAAAAACTTTTACAGCATTACATTGTAAAACAATTTTAATACAAAATCAAGTTTTTAAATAAACAAACCATAGCTGGGCAGGCAGGGGGGTTGGGGGGTTATATCCCCAAAAATCCCGACTATAACCGACACCCCCCCTAAAATTTGGGGGTACCCCAGACACACCCCCTAAAATTTGAGGAGTCCCAGTACTAAAAACGCTAAAAAGGTGGTATTTGAGGTATAGCCAAAAAAAAATTTTGGGACACCCCCCCCAAATTTCGGGGATAGGATATACCCTACCTCAAAATCCGGGAGGCTGCCCACCTATGAAACAACCATGGAAACTTTTGAGCCGGAAAATAAATTTTTTAAATAACAAACAGTAAAATGCTTTTTAATTAATTCACTTTTTTATAATAAAAAAATATCCTAAAAATTCTGTTTTTAAACTATGACCGTTTTATCTTTATCCTTTGTAAATATAATACAAAAACAAAATTCATAATTCTCTTGCATAATAAGTTTTACTCACATATTATTATCAGTTTTTACTGCTTCTCGTTACGAGCAATA
>JASAMX010029441.1:0-14313 GCA_030248175.1 Microlaimidae sp. YZB2_3
ATGTGACAGTACCTTTTAGGTGTTTTTAAGGTTTTTATGTTTTTTGTTCGACTCTTTTAGGTTTTATATAGGATTAAGCAAAATAAAGGGTTTTTTGTTTTAAAGATAAAAGTGTTTCTGAAGATATTATGCAGTACGTATTTGTGCCCAGTTCCAATGTGACAACAGTTTTCGTATTTATGGGTCTGTCAATCCTCAGTTGTTTTTCTGTAAATTGCAAGTTTTCATATTTATTTATAAAAAAAATTTTGCCATTCTCATAAAATAATTTTGGTAAATTTGTGACAATAAACGGTTTAGAGTTTTAAAATTACACACCAAATTCGATTTCACAGTTTTCAGTTTATATTTTAGCAAAGCAAACGAAAAATAATCAAAATATCAATAGTGATAATAAATAATAATTTACATAATATTGATAAAAAATTATTAATTTGCATAATAATAGAGTATTCCACATTTAAATTTCGTATTGTTTTTGGTTTAGGAGTTTTGTATTTATTGTAGTTAAGTAAACATACTACCTACATTTTGATCCAACTATATTTTTAAATTGTTGTGATTGTTTTGTAGCAGTAGATCGGCGGTTGGGCGGCGTCTAGTTCTTTTAATAAAAAGTTATCTTTTGTACTTTGTTTTTGGACCGTAGAGTAATTTTTGTACAATTATTAAGAAACTACTCAGAATGGGAAAATTCCAGTTGTACCTCTTCAAAGAGAACGCGGACGTTACATTTGGTCCTTACGCCAGATTTGAACTCAGTGTGAGACCTGTAAAAAAGTTTGTTTTTCTGTAATCATCCTGCGTTTGTAAACTTTTTATGCGTTTTCATTTAATTGGGGGTGAGGAAACATGGTCATTTTTTTCAATTTAAATCGGTCAACTAAAATTCTGGTATTACCAGTGTCTTCAGAGAACTTGCCTCCGAATGCTTTTTTTAATTAACTAACAGATAGAGTACTTTTCGCATAATGTGAAATACTAACCAGTATTAAAAAACGGTATTTTATGAAACGAAATTGATAGCAAGTTAGGTTCAAACATCATTTTTCATTACAGTTATGCGTTTATTTGTGCTTATTGTGTAATTTGTTTGTTATTTTGATTGCAGGCTTTAGTATTTTCAGGTTTTGCACAATTTCAGAATTTCATTTCAAATTTTTCATTTTGCACCTCGATTTTTAGATTTCTTCCATTTTAGACTTTAAAAAATTTTTTTGGATTTACTTTTTAGGTTTGGCTTTTTCAGAGTTTCTTTCTTTTTCAGCATTTTAATAAATTTAGCACTCTTCTTATTCAAGTTTTTCAAAGGAATTTTCAAATTTTTAGGAATTACAAACATTTTAGCTAATTTACTTTTGTTTCAAAACCTAGAGGATAATTTTCTTTCAAGAAGAAGGAAATAATCTCTAAGTTAAGTGAAATAAAAAATTGGTTTGAATCTGAAAAAAGTTTCGAAAAATTCCCCAAATTGTGGTTTTATAAATTTTGAATTTTTAATAAAATCAAATACAAAGATTAAAAAAAAAATAATCGATTATAAAAGATAATAAAAGTTTTAACAAAATCACAAAATTTTTTATTGCAATCTTTGATCCCAATTGAAATTAATATTTCTTTAGTCCGGGACGGTTTCGAGCCTTTGGGTCCACCCTTAGCAGAAATCCCACGGCTCCAGAATCTGCTGGACCTCTCTCTGTGGCAGTTTCCTCAAGCGATCCTTCAGCTATATAGCTTCTACAAGCTTTAACAGTTTCGACTGTGTCACAGCCGCAAGGTCAGGGAGAGGCGGTGACAATTGCAGGTCCTTAGTCAGTAGTAACCACTCATTTCTGGGAGCAGTCACAGCAGCACAATCACAGAAGCAGTCATTTGTCTCCACAGGACCCAGAATGGCTGCACAACCAGTGGGATCTGACTTCAGCACGCCTAAAACACATCATGAGTTTAATCCATATCCTTTAAAAGCGATTAACTTCAAGACATATTAGTGTTGTAAAAAGTTACTTTTACTTTTACTTAAATTAATAAAAGTAACGGATTTTGGTTTACTTTTACTTTTACTCGACTTTTAAAATTTCAATTACTTTTACTTTTACTCTTACTCGACTTTTGAAATTTCAAATATTTCTACTTTTACACTTACTCGGATTTACCACTGCAAATACTTAAATTAATTTAAGTAAAATTTAAGTAATTTCAATGGGTAGATTTCCTATGAGCTTGTTGTAAAGTGAATGGCAGAAGATAATTTTTTAAGCCGCTAACACGCTAAAATTATTTATTTTGACTAAAAAATTTATTAAAATGACGATTTACATACAAAATAATCAAAAAACTTTAAAACGGAGCTATGGAGCTCTAAAAACCGGTGTTTTTCTCCGTTTCAAAATTACTTTTATTACATTTTTACTCTTACTTTTACTTAAAAAATTAGTCTTACTTTTACTTTTACTTTATTTAAATAAAATTTTGACCATTACTTTTACTTTACTTAAATTAAAATTTTTCAAATTACTTTTACTTTTACTTAAAATAATCCAAAATCAATACTTTTTACAACACTGATACATATCAAGCTTTTGAGTCAGGTCACTCTTTGAATACTACTTAGGAACAAAATACCTTGCAAGGGGTCCTTTATCTGATAACCTTTGCTTAAAAGAGGGAAACCTTCCTAGTATTACCCGCTTGTTTATCTGGGCGGAATGAATGCCTTCAATCCCATGCTGAATCAAATTCCAGCGCAGAATTTGGGACGGATTTCTACCTCTGTTTTGCTGGGTTCACACTGGCAAAGTTTATATAATTCCTTCCCAGTAGGAGCAGTTACTTTACAAGTAACCCAACCACCCCCCCCCCAAACGATGGCTCAAGACCACCAGTAGGCTTATTTTTTAGCAAATCAGTATCAACAGGGGCAGAACAATAATTTTTTAAATGATTAACAAGAGAAATGGCGCCAACTATCCCCAACCCCTCTTTAAGTCAAAATTTTCTTAGAAAGAACAGGACAGTAAAAAAGCCAGCAGGCCTAACTTATTTTACATGAACTGGTCAGTATAGTGTAATTAAGTTTTTTTTTTAAATTGGAAAAGTATTTTTGGATCAGTAGTTAATAGGCAGTGAATGCATTTTTGAGCTGTCCTGGTATTTAGATGGTATGGCGGAAACTTTTTTTGAAAGCCTAGCCCCTGAAATTAAAGGTGATTATGAAATGTGCAAAATGACCCTCTTGCGCCAGTTTTCCTTTCATTCGCATCCATTTTTATTTCTGCAAACCGGTCAGAGCAAAGCCACTGCAAGCTTTAGAACAGCCTGAACCACTTTTTGCGGGCTATATAAGCTTACACGTAAACCCTTAGCAGTCTCAAATCACTTAAATGTCTGCAAAAATTGACCAGCTGCAAAAACAATTGGCCGATGTTTGCTTAGTCCATGCAAATGGGGCACAGGGCACAGCACTGCAGCAACCGCGAACTGTAGATAGTGTAGTAAAATTTGTTATTTTTTTAAAAAGCCAGGTCATCTCAAACGAGACTATTATTTCCTAAAGAAAAGACACAAACGTTCTCAGGCTGAAAAACAGCCCATAAAAAATTTTAAGCAAAAATATAAGGAAAATTGAGCCCCCATAACCACAGTGAACACTCAGTAAAAACCGTTTTAGTTGCTTCTCCTGGTATGGTCTCACTGGAGCAACACATCCTCCTACAACATGAAAACAAAGTTTTGCAGGCTCAAATACAGGCCTTGCAAGACTTCGCTATTAGTAACCAGCAGAAAACAAATGACACTCACTTCTACATAATCGCGGATGACATTTGTGACCTTTTTCCAGTAGACGATCCCCTGGATTGTGGGGAATTCAGTGATGACCAGGATTCCTCTAGTGGACCACCACCGGCTCCTAAAAACAGGGAAAAACGCGTTACTAATTTCTGACTGGGGGCTTGTTTTTTAAGTCGGGTGGTTGCTGACACTCCAAAATATATGGGCAAGAAGAGGGCAAATACAAAGCCTTACAATTCTTAGACCAACGATCTGACGGAAAGATTAAATAAAACATTAGCTGATTAAATTTCTATGTATACACAAAACCATTGGGATGATTAGGATGAGATACTACTACACCTCAGAATAGCTCAAGACATGAGTCCAACCATCTTTCCTTGTTTTTTCTGATTTATGAAAGAACCTCCAGTTTTCTTTAGGTATAGCTTATAAAAGTTATCATGGTAAATATGTCCTTCACGAAGACGATTATTTCAAAAGTTTTTTCATACTGGCTGACTAATACGCGCGATTTAGCGGGGCACTATATTTTTAAAAAGTGCAGGCTAAACAAGAAAACATTTAAAACCGGTCAGCTCAAGTTAAAAATTTTCAGATTCAGCAAAAAGTGGGGCGCAGACTGCCTAAAATTCCAAAGCCAGGGGAACCTCCTAATTTCCTTTTAAATTGGGACGGTCCCTACATTATTTTGGCTATAAATCGGCCTAATGTTTTCTTAAAGTGTGACGCTAAACCTGAAAAACGACCTCAGTGGTGGCACGAGAATAAAATTAAGCGATTTGAGTTAGGACAAGAAAAATTGCTCACTGGGTCTTTGAATAAACAAAGTTACTATTATAATTTTAAAAAACCTGTGGCAACTGACATGAACAGTGCCTAAATTTGCAGTTTTTACATGTAAATGCGCAATTTTACAGTCGTCATGGTACTGAATAATTTAAGGAATTTTGTATGTTTTAGATATTCTTTTAGAAAAAAATTTGTAAAAGCGCAAAAGCGAAAAAAAAATCGCAGATTAAAAAACGACGCAGAAAACATATGACAAGTCCAAATTTTAAGCTAACATGGGTTATTTTGATAAAAAGTCGCTTATTAAAATAAATTCAGGCATTCTAAGAATGTTTCTCACTTCTCCTTTGGGAAAAAGAAATTTTTTTTTTTAAAAATCAATGCTTTTCCATTGTCAAAGGACATCATGTAAAACACAACATGCACTTCTAAAGTTTTTTTAGCTTTAATCACTAGCTTTATTTTGGTTAATTTTAAAATGAATTTTTAATGTTTAGTGTAAAACTATTTTTATTTACTTATATCGGCGTGCTGTATCTTTTTATTAATTCTGTTGTATCAAGTAATGCAGTTCAATATATGGTTTAAAAATTAATTTTGTTGGAAGAAAAAGTCTGAGAGGGAAGCTGTGACAATAAACGGTTTAAAACTCTAAAATTACACACCAAATTCGATTTTACAGTTTTCATGTTTATATTTTAGCAAAGCAAAAGAAAGAAAATTAAAAGTACAATTGTGATAATAAATGATAATTTACATAACAGTGATAAAAAATATTAATTTGCATAATAATACAGTATTCTACATTGAAAATTAAGTCATTGTTGGCCAGTTTCCACCCTCGGTACAAGACTAAACGGTATCAAAAATCAGTGAGAATTCCACTCAACAAACAAAATAAAACAGTCTAGGTCAATTCTGACCTTGCAATTTAATTTGGGCATTACAAAGTAAATTACCCTGGAAAAAAGTTAAGCAAAAAAAGACAGGACCTTTTCTAGAAACCAACCAAAAAGTGCCCAGCGCGGTCCCAAATAATTCCTTTTCTTTTGCCCCCCCCAGAACAACCCCCAAAACAAAACCACAAAAAAAAAAAAAAAGGGAAAAAAAAAAGCCCAACAAAAAGGTTCCCCCGCAAAAAACCCAAAAACAAACAACACCAAACACTCCCCATTTGGCCCCACGCCACTCCTATTTCTCCTTCCCCCTCCCCAGAACGTTTAGCTAGCAATTCCACAAAAACCCAAATCCTTTCCATCCCCCTCTCTCATTTCAAGAAGAAACGAGACCAGGCCAACCATTGAAAATTAATTCATTGTTGGGCAGTTTCCACCCTCCAATATCATGCACCACCTTTTAAATGAAAATTTTTTTTTTTGAATTTATGAAATGCGTTTCGGTAGCCAAACTCATAAAGCGCGATTAACCAAAGATTATGTATGGACGTCTTTTTTTCATGGACAAGGAGAGAATCGGATTAAAAAGCTGATAAAAACGAATTTAAACGCGGTTTTTGGACTTTTTGTCATGTTTTATGATTTGAAAAGTATACATACTGTTTTAACTAAAGTATTTTTTTATAAATAATTTTCAAATTTTAGGAATATTTGAAAAAAAGTTAAATAAATGATATTGTTAATTTTTAATTTCGAAATAAAAAAAATTAAAAAACACAAATTTTATTTCGATTTTGCATTGGTTCACATTATTAGTTTAAATTGATAAAAATTTAATTTCTCTGTATGTTTGATTATTTTATAAGTTTAAAGTACATTATTAATCATTATTTAAAGGAATTGAGTTTTTTATCAATTTATATTATATTATGTGAGCCAATGCAAAAGCGAATCAACAATTGTTGGTTAATCCTTGGTTAATGGCGCTTTATGAGTGCGGCTACAGATTTTTTCTAATAAAATAAAAGCAATTTGAAAATAGTTTTTAACCTTGGTAAATGTGTAATTTTTATTAGTGATATTCTAAACTCAATTTCATGAACGGGAGCTCCACCTTTTAAACAAGCGATTTATGTAGAGATTATTGAATGTGTTTTAGATATTTCATAATTAAATAAAAGCTATTTAAAACATACTTTTTCGCGGAAACTACAGAAAAGGTTCAGCCTCATATTAGGGCGGTGAATACAGAAAGGGTTTCACCTAGTGTTGCAAAAATTTACTTTTACTTTTACTTAAACCGAGAATGCATAAGAGTAGGGAATGTCCGACTGTGTGTTAAACAATTGTTCAAATTGTAGGTAGATTATTCCACGGTGTCGATTTTTTATCACGTAAAAAAATCCACAACGACTTGTGGAATAATCTACAATTTGTTGAATAATCTACGTGATAATTTTTCTACGCAATACTGCAGAAAATTCCACGCTTTTGCTTGAATTTCCACATGTAGATAATTCTACATTTTATCTTGCGCTTGTAAACAAACAAAAAATGCAAACGGAAATCTCTACAAAGATCTGTGGAATAATCCACAGTTTTGTTGACAATCCACATGATAATCTTTCCGCATAACACTGTAGAAAATCCTGCGCTTTTTGATGGAGTTTTCACATGTAAAATGTGAAATAATCCACACGGTGGAATATTCAACATGTTGAAAAAGTAAAATGAAAACGTGAAATAGTTATTGTTAAGCTAAAATTGGAATAAATAATTTCTAAAACACATACAGTTGAAATAGTAAATAATCATAAATTAAACCCTGACAATTAAACCTTTATTAAAGCACTTCTATCTTCTGAGACGCCGGCCTCATAAGATAGAAGTAGCAACTCGAAAACGTCTGCTGTTACTTTTGTAAGACGCAAGACAGTCGCTTGTCTGTCAATTTCTTTAAAACAAAACGGTTTTGACATAATAAAAACAATTTTAGTACATTTGTTTCATATAACAAAACGACTTTCTATAATTTTTTTCATATTTCGTTGTTTTTTTTTGTTCGCAAATGCTCCGTCAACATGTTAAATATTCCACCGTGTGGATTATTTCACATTTTACATGTGGAAACTCCTTCAAAAAGCGTGGGATTTTCTACAGTGTTATGTGGAAAGATTATCATGTGGATTGTCAACAAACTGTGGATTATTTTACAGATCTTTGTAGAGATTTCCGTTCGCATTTTTTGTTTGTTTACAAACGCAAGATAAATGTAGAATTATCTACATGTGGAAATTCAAGCAAAAGCGTGGAATTTTCTACAGTATTGCGTAGAAAAATTATCACGTAGATTATTCAGCAAATTGTAGATTATTCCAAAGTCGTTGTGGATTTTTTTGCGTGATAAAAAATCGACCCCGTGGAATAATCTACCTACAATTTGAACAATTGTTTAACACACAGTCGGACATTCTCTACTCTTATGCATTCTTGCTTAAACTAATAAAAGTAATAGATTTTGGATAACTTTTACTTTTACTCGACTTTATAAATTTCACTTACTTTTACTTTTATTCTTACTCGACTTTTAAACCTCAATTACTTTTACTTTTACTCTTAATCGAATTTGTTTTTGAAAATACTTAAATTAATTCAAGTAAAACTTAAGTAAATTTAACGAGTATATTCCCTTGGGTTTGTTAAAAATGAGTGGCAGAAAAAAGTTTTTCAAACTGCAAACACCCTAAACACCATTTATTTAGACCAAAAAACTTATTAACATGAAAAATTATATATGAAATTAGCAAAAAATTTTGAAATGGAGCTCTGGACCAAAAACGGGTGTTTTTCTCCGTTTCAAAATTACTTTTATTATACTTTTACCCTTACGTTTACTTAAAAAATAGGTCCTGCTTTTACTTTACTTAAATAAAGTTTTGACCGTTACGTTTACTTTTACTTTACTTAAATTAAAAATTACAAATTACTTTTACTCTAACTTTACTTAAATTAAATTTTTTCAATTTACTTTTTACTTTAGTTAAAATATTCGAAAATCATTACTTTTTACAACACCAGTTTTTGTTTATATTAAACCGAAGAAAATTTACCATAAACGGGTAAAATGTTTAGCATATACTCTTTTTTGTTTACAGCGTAATTTTGACATCACAAACTCGATGTTTTTAACAGTGCAATAAAAATGCGACTTTAGTAACAAAAGTAATTACGTAATGTAAAAATACCCCAATGACGTCACTCTGGGTTTTATCTGTCCTGGGTTTTACCTGTCCCATTGTCCTGAAAAGCGATCTCCGCTCAGGATGTTTGTTTTTGGGGACTCACATTCTAAAAAGAGATCTTAAGCTTCAACGACCTTCACTAATCTTTAAATTGGTTCATTCACAATGTTTATTACACTTTATTGATTTTATTCACATATTTTATTAAATATTAAGAAGTATACAGTACATGAATAATCATGAATCATGAATAATCACCATTATTAATTTCAAACATATTCATTAATGTATTCGTTTTTTAAACACTAATTGGCTTTAAAAATCAATTTCTAAAGCTTGAAATTAAAAATTTGGCAAAACTCAATTAATGTGTCGGCTGTTTTCCAGTATTTGCTTCCATTTGGAAAAACCTTCAGCATTATTTTTGCCGTTTTCATATATTCATCATCGAAACAAGAGTGCATCAGATCTCTTACAGTGAATTTGCTGGGGTCAAACTTCTGAAAAAACAATCATAAAAAACAGGATGTATATTTCAAAAAGCATTATTTCTAGCTAAAAACTCGTACAATTTGTCTAAGAATCTTTTTGTAATATTCATAATTCCAAATATTACACAACTTACTGTTTTTTTGGAATTTTACAAGTGCAACAGAAGTTTATTTATATAAGATTGGTTTTCAAAATTAATTAAACTAAACTGAGGACATAAGATTAAGGAAAAACTCTAAGTTTATTTTGTGGTTTTTGTAATAATAAGCTTACATTTCTTTCAAATTTGAATGAATGACATATAAAAAGTTGTAAGTTAAAATTTAAAAACTGTAACTTCAATTGACTTTAAGAGTTGTAATATTGATCTTTTTAATCAATGATTTAGTTTGGACAGTCATATTAGACATTTGGTTTTTTTATGAAAAAAACTGTATAAAAACTAACTTTTTTGAAACAAAAAACATTAAAAATTACGTTACCCTGTGTTCCATTCGTATAACAAAGGCAAAGTCTTTATTATGTTCTGATCTGACGAAAACTAATGTTATAGTAAACAGTAGAATCACTAAATATTTCATTTTTTTCAGTTTCAAAAATATATATATATTTATAATAAATTTAAAACAGTTTTAAACAAGACCTACTGGAGTACCTTAAAATATACTGATTGTAAAAGATTTAAAAGCCAAGGTTATGGATGTTCTAGAACAAATTTTAGCGCTTTTATTTGGTTTAAATGGCGTGCATGATTCCAAATCTTAATTACAGCGCACGCAATGTATAGGTTGCGAAAATCTGGCAAAATAGACTAATTGACAAATTTAAGTCTGGTAATTGACCCACTTACGTACCATATTTTCTTTAATTTTCAGTTTTTACTTCCTTAATAATTTTAATTAAACGCAAATTAAATATCTATGAATAAATCTGAATATAATATTTTTTGTTAAATAATTTAAATTTATCCATAAACTCGTACTTTAATTAACAGAAATTTTATTATAATTTGTCATGTTGAAACTTACAAAGTATAATCCATTCATCATTCAAAAGAACTATTTCTAAAGGAACTAGTTTTGTTTTTAAGTCATGAAGCTCAAAAAATTTTAAAGTTAGGTACATCATTTTACAGTGAGGACCTAAACATTTACGGTTGAAATATATCTGGCTGACGTAGAAATTTAGCATGCAGACATGAGCGGGCCAATTAAAATTGTGCGGTTACGACGTTTATTTTAAAAAAAACAAGTACATGTAAGAACGTGGAATTTTTTATTTCATTTTTTTACAAAATATACAAAAACTAAGCAACTTTAGCCCTTAAAAAGTTTGCATTTGGTTTCCAAATTGAGAAATTCTATAAATAATCATTAAAATAAGGGTTTTGGTCTTCATTATTTAACCATTTTTGTTAAAAAAAATTTAGTAGTTTTATTGTTAAATAGTTAATTCAATATTGCAATTATCAAGGTCACCTAGATTTTATTTGCCTATAATTTAAAAACCTTTAAAAATTTTTCTTAAATGCAATTCGCCCGAGCACCACGTTGACGCCAGACAACCAGGTTAAACTTCCGCGTTGCTGGTATTACAAAACGTAAGAAATTGTTCTTTTCTTCTTTATTATATTATTATTATTGAAGCATAACATGGGTTTGGTGTTAATTTTGTAACCTGTGCAATCTAAAAATATTCTTAAATTCTTCTATTTAGTTTGATTTTATATAATTTCTGACTTCATTTTGTAAAAACTGAACAAGAATCTACTATTAAGAATTAGAATGTAAACTGTGGAATTGCTTATTGATTGAAAAATACCGAATGTTTATGGGTAGATTTAAGTTTATACAGGGGAGATAACTTTTGACATGTTGATCAGCCAAAAGAATTGATATTGGACTGCGAAAGAATTGGATCTAATGCTTTGTCAGTCTAGTCTTCCTTCCTCCCAATGAAAGCTTTAACCAACGTGTGTGCGTGATAAAGCGTACCTATACGATTAACTCAGAGAAAACCTATCCATATTTCTCATTCAAAGTATAGTTTTTCCCATTAATTAAAATCTTGTAACAAATTATTTCCGGAAGTGACCAACAATTTCTGGCCTTGAAACGTGATATTATTAAGTGATTATAAACTCGTTATTTTCTGGAAAGTTTAACCGCGTATTTTATGAAAAACACGTACACATTTTATCTGGTTTTATTTCATGGGTTGCGCGGGAGCGCCACGGGGCGATTTAGCCCCGCGGCGCCATGCCAACCATAATTAGAGAATGTGGGTAAATTTTGAAATTCATTTTCATTTCCTTCTTTTTCTTCTTCTTCTTATTATTATTATTCTAACGCTCATTTTTTAAAATCGATATTACTCCTTCGTTACTGATTGATCAAAAATAAACATGGGCTCATTGGAAAGAAGAAGAAATTACGCAACTTTCTTAGGAACCACTTTTTTCATTTAGATCCTTGTTATTGATTTATTGATCAAAATAATAAATTGAAAAATAGCAAAATAAAAACTTCTAACCGCAAAATAACAGCCTTTTGGCAACAATAAGGATTGTACAAAGCAGACAGCGGACAGCTCCTTATAGAATCTGACAATAACAGCAGACGGCTGTGCTTGGTTGCTATTGGTGGCGGAAACCGTACAGCGCCATCTACTTTAACCGCGTGAAAAACGGCGAAAACAATAAAAAAAATTTAATTCTTGTTTTATTGATGAAAAAATTAATTTAAAGTTTTATTTCAAAAAATTAATTACAATTATCGTTGGCGCGGAAAGCCCCGCGGCAGTTTAGCCCCAAAGCACTGCGCCAACTATAATTAACCAACTATAATTAGTTGCGAAATTTTTGCAATTCATGTTCATCTTCTTCTACTTATTTTAGTATTATTCTAACGCTCATAACTTAAAATTTATATTCCTTCATCGTTCATGTGGCGATGTAACACCGAGGCACCGCACCAACTATAATCAGAGAACGTGGATGAAATAAAATTTGTAATTCATGTCCATCTTCTTCTTATGCTCATTCTTTATTTTAAAAAAATAATTGCAATCATTAAAGGTGCCGGAGCGCCAGACAGCAATGTAGCCCCACGACACTCGTGGGTAAGTTTTGTAATTCAAGATCATCATTTTCTTCTCATTATTATTATTTTTATTTCAAAAATATAATTGCAATCCTTGCTGTTGCGGCGATTTAGCCCCACTGCACCGCTCCAACTATAATTAAAGAACGTACGTAATTTTTTTAAACAATTTTTATCATCTTCTTTTTATTTTAAAAAATATAATTAAATTATCGCTGGCACGGGAGCGCCACACGGCGACTAAGCCCCATGGCACCGCCCCAACTATAATTAGAGAACTTGGATAAATTTTGTAATTCATGTCACTGTTCTCCATATGATTAATAGTTTTTTTTTCAAACGCTTATAATTTAAAACCGATATTTCTATAATATAATACTAATACTAATACCATAATCAGAAATAATATCATTATTACGTATATAATTATCAGAAATACACATGAGCTTTTTGAAAATGGTAAAAAATCGCGCATTAATTTTTTAGGAGCCACTTTTTTCAGTGTCCAAATTTAAAATTTAAATTTTTAAAAAAAAAATCTTAAAGTCGTATTAAAAACCGGGCACTATTAAAAATTTTGTTTTATTGCAGGGCAAGACTATAACTTGTTTATATTTTATTTAAAAATTCAGTTTATCAAATAAATAAATAAATAAAGAATAAAGAATGTCGGCAAAGTTTTTCACATTGTAATGTTTACGAAAGATATGTTTTCTATTGATAATATTAATAGGAAGAAAGAGGTGGGGATGTTATTAAGAAGATACTAGCTTTAACCAAATATTTTTAAAAATATTATAGTAAAACTGTTTTACTTTAGAAATTAAGATAAAAAATTTTTTACATACTATAAATTAAAATAATTGCTAATTAACTTTATAAAGATTAAAATAGTTATAAATTTTACTTAAAATTGTTGAAAGTGCTGAGTATTGGTTTAAAAAATTATGTAATAATGAATGATTACTATAAATTGTTATGCAATACTTGTATAAATTGAGTGGTATATAATTGGAGTGTTATATATATGAATGTTTACTATGATTGTTATAACAATATTTGCTTAAATGGAGTGATATATATTAGTAACCTATAAGTAGTAAGTTACTATTAGTAATTTGATTATGACCGCATTTATAATTGTTATACATAATATAAATATTAATTTGTATTATGATTGGTTTATGCTAGGTTATGAATGTGATTTGTTAGAAACATGAAATTATTAAGTTTTTAAGAGTTGATTAATTATAATGCATTATACAAAATAATAATTTAAATACAATAGTTATTACTAATATTATTAATATTTGTTTGTAAAGTGGTGTGTGATATCTTTATTGTAAATGTGTTACTAGAAATATAGGTTTTTGTAAAAAGATATAAAGTGCAGAAAAAAATTTTTATAATAAAATAATTATGCAAGAAAAGAATAAAACGTAAGTGTGTAACTGCAAATTTTATATATACAAATATATTTGTTAAATATGGAATGTATTTGTAATGAGTAGAAACTTAGAACAAGATGTTTAATGAAAAAGTTTTGTTAGACATATATTGTTGCAATATATTTGTACCGTGCCTTATATTTGAAGAGTTACATGTTTAGTTTATGTACAATGTGTTAAATGTATAAAATGGTTTATATAATATACAAACTGGTTTAGAGAGTTGTTAAGCATATACTATAAGTTTATGCCTGTAATTATATAAAAACTTTCCAATATAAATCATATTTAACCCAAGACATTTAAAATCAAAAATTACTTTAAAATTGATTAACTAGTTATAGAGAGTTTTCAATATTTATTAAATATACATAATATCCTTCTGTACAAATTTACTATAATTTAACTTGCAATTATTATTATAAAAGTTAGTAAACATAAAGGACATATGATAACTTGCTATTCATTTTATATAATGAATATAAATGTAAATAATGTGTTTTATAAAAAGCAACTAGTATTAAACTGTTTTTTATGAGAATGAAGCATA
>JASAMX010029443.1:0-29864 GCA_030248175.1 Microlaimidae sp. YZB2_3
ATAAAAAAATTGTCATTTTAGAGTAATACATGATACAAGTACAATTAATTACAAAATATGGGTTGGGCAGGTAATAGTGAATAATATGTTACAAAATCACCGCTGACAAACAATAAAAATCAAATACAGTAATAAAAGCATACAAATTACAATAAAGAATTAGAACTATTTTTAGGAGTTAATCAAATTAAATTTACATTAAGTAAAATATAAGCAGAAAAATTTTAGACACAAGTACCAGTGGGAAAAAATTTACACAGCAATTCAAATTAATAAAAAAATCTAAACTTGTTACTTAGAGCTTTTAAGATGTATGTCCCTTATTAGAATTTAATTCACCAGTGTGGAACCCTTATCTAGTCAAGGATATAATTTGTATTGAATGTGTTCAGAAATTTTTTACTAGAATGATGTTTTATAAATGTTGTATGTCGTGTACTTATTATAAAAATAGGTTAAAATTTTTGTATTTAGATTCACTTGAGATCAGATGATTTAATAAGATAGAAGGAAAGGTTATGTGATGTTACTTAAGAATATATTGATGGAAAAATTTTTAAAAAAGATTATATTTTAATGCGATATTATAAAATTTATATAATAATTGAAAATTATATTTTTGAAAAAATATATTAAAAAATAAAGATTATACCAAGCAGAAACATTTAAAAAAACAATGAAATGTAGTATAAGTATTACAATTGGTACAGACTTATTTTTAACATGAAAATTTAACAAATAGTTACCATAAATGGGTAAACTTGATTTGAACTAAGTATATGAAATTTTATATGGGCTTGTTGATCTAGAAAACTTTTTTCAATTTTAAAATTAGAATTATTGTTTTAGAGGTAATAGTCAAAAATTTAAGCGAGCTACAATTCCTAAAAACAATTGTCAAAAATATTTTTTTAGTGTCAAAAATATTTTTTTTATTTGGAATTCCTTGCCCAATAAAATTGTTTGCAGCACCTTTTTTTATTCTTTTAAAAAAGAACTAAACACTGTTGATTTGAGCCGTTTTTTCATTATTTTTAATTAACCTAAGTTTAATTTTTTTATTAATTTGAATTGCTGTGTAAATTTTTTCCCACTGGTACTTGTGTCTAAAATGTTTCTGCTTATACTTTACTTAATGTAAATTTAAATTTGATTTGACTCCTTAAAAATAGTTCTAATTCTTATTGTAATTTGTTTCTTTTTATTACTGTATTTGAATTTTATTGTTTGTAGGGCGGTAATTTAAGCGTGTTCTCACTATTACCTGCCCAACCCATCTATTTTGTAATTAATTGTACTTGTATCATGTATTACTCTAAAATGACAATTTTTTTATATATTCAAAATAGTTGTGGTAAAACAAATAAAAAAAAATATAGCTACAAAAGTTATTTCTTGTCGAAATAAAACCCACTAAAGGCTGGTTCATACTTATGTAAAAACGTCCTTTAGACAAAGTCCAAAGGACGTTTTTACATACGTTTATACGCTGTATTTGTCCTTTGGACTTTGTCCAAAGGACGTTTTTACATAAGTATGAACCAGCCTTAAAACCGACAGAAATTAAATTAAGAAATGCTGAATATGGTTTTTATTTAAAATAAAATGCAAGAGTTTGCAAATGTAAAACCGTCGTAAATGTGACATATATATTCATTAAAAAAATAACCAACTTCTCTTCGAAGATAATTTTTTATTTAGATCATTGTTAGTAAGTTAGTATTCAAAGTATTAATTTCAAATGATAAAAAATAAAAAAAACATCAGGCAAGAAACAAAAATAATTAATTTATTTGTGGGTTACAATAAACACACTTAGGTATAGATACATATTCAAAAATAAAAACACAGAATTTAGAACACAACTCATAGAACACATTACTATTAAATACAAAGTAACAGGTATGTATAATAAATTAAATATCACAAAAAACTCTTTAAAAGCACTTTGCTATTTTTTTAAATGTTTCGTATTGTTTAATGGCCCTACCTAGCATAACAAAAATTGGGTCGGCGGTCCCACCACGAAACAAAGTTCCTCTCAAATTATATGCAATTTTTTGTATTATTTTTGAAACTGGGAATTCTATATACAAATAAAACATCTACCTGAAAAATTTTAGTTACCTTTATATATTTAATTAAGCATCACAAAATGGGTTTTTTCCTGATTAACGGAAAAAATTTACATATGAGAAACCTTAGCTACGCTTAATATAGCTCTAAAAAATAGTCAAAAATTAACAAAAATTCTTGAAATTGTTTTAATATAGTTGTTCAATCTTCGGTTTCCAAAAAAATTTGGTAAAAATCATTGGTTTCATAACGAATTCCGAATTCGCGGTGGGACCGCGGACCCAAATTTTTGTAATGCTAGGTAGGTCCATTGACGTTTAAATATTTCTAGATTGTAAGACATTATTATCCTGAGTAAACGATTTTTATCAAATAGGGATAACCAACTGACTCGCAAACCAAAATTTGTTAGAATCAATTTTAGATTTTAAAACTATAAGCTTTATTACAATGTGTAGTAAGTAAATTTTAAAAAAAATTTTAAAAAAATCTGTTGCATTAATATTGACAATCCAATTAAATTTTTAAACAATACACTAGATTTTTTTGAATTCTGCGCAGATCTAAACTTTCTAAGTCAAGGTTTTTTAAGCGTTGGTTAAGATATGGTTTTGCTTTAGCGGATCTAGCTAAGGATTTTTAAGTAAAATACCTTTTTGACTGTTCAATTATAACATATCTTTTTAAATATGGTGGCTCGGTTGTAACAAACGTAATGTATGCGTTAAAACAAACATTTCTTGTTTTTATGAAAAAAATATATAATAGTCTAGCAGATGTTTTTTTGGTTATTTATTATTATAAAGTGTTTTCAAATTTTTACAAAAAATATTCCAAGAGCTTTTATGCTATTTACATTTTCTTGAGATATTTCGTCTAAGTTTAAAAATTTAAAAATTTCATTTTAATAATAAAAAACTATTTCCGATTGTGTGAAAAATTTACATTTTTTATATAGGCACCTTACACTGGAACTCTGTTTATACATGAAATGAAGTATGCAATATACACCATAATGCGTCACCATAATGGATAATTACCGTATCTCCTTCTTATCTTTCCTAGTATGCAGATTAACCGATCGAAATTTCGCGCGCTTTTGATCGGTTGATCTGCATACTAGGAAAGATAAGTAGGAGATACGGTAATTATCCATTATGATAACGCTTATGTATATTGCATACTTTATGCATAAACCGAGTTCCAGTGCAAGGTGCCCATACAATCTTCAGTTTTTAAGACCTTTCAGAAATTGTTTTAAGTAAAGTCAAAAATATTGATTATACTTTCATGTTTGTTTCTGCCTTGTTTTTTTGATATTTTCATCGCCGCTGATTATGAGTGGCACAGAAGCGCTGCGGACGATTTTTGATACCGCGGCGCCCTGCGTGTTTTTTTAAAATGTAAGAACGCGGTTAAAATTTTGAAATTCAGAATTTTTATTACATTATAAAATTACTTTTAATCGATTTACTAAAAAATAGTAAATTAAAAAACCGTAATAAAATCCACCCACTGCCTTTCAGCGACAATTAACGAGCCTGCCAAAATCTTAGCGTGATAACAAAGCTAATAGCTGTCTGGTTTATTTTTTCACTCCAAAACCAAATTGTGTTAAGAATCAAAAACAACAAAACGTTTTTTTTTGTATTTTGACAATTGCTTGAAAATACTGACAGTAAATTGTAGACTGTGCGTGTGCGTGTACGTGTGCATGTGCGTATGCATGTAGCGTGAGCGTGAGTGTGTGCGTGTACAATGTGGTGTGCTTATGAATGTGCATGTGCGTGGGCGCCAGCCGTGTGTGTTAACGTGAGGGTGTGCGTGCGTGTGCGTGTGTGTGTTCCCTAGCTCTTTTTCAACCACCCAACGGATTAGGTTGAAAGAAGTATCATTGATAAATTTACGTCGGGGAATGTCGCAAAGGAATTAAAATTTCAAAAATTTTTTACTTATCACTCCAATGTGAACCAGCCTTAATGTCATAGATTATTTTGTCAAAAATTTCCTATAAAAATTTTTTTTTTAAACTTATCAAAAGCGATTAAAATATTCAAAAAATGAAGAATAAAATAAATTAAAAGGCATTTTAAGTTTAAATTAGCTTAAATTGCTGAAGTTAGGGCTGGAGCTGTCAGCTGCGGATTTTCGGAAGTTTTGATCTTCCTTCTCTTACAAAATGTCGAAACATTTGAGGGTATGCTATTGGAGGATAGAAACATCTCTACAACGTGGTCCCCGTGTTTTATTTCTTTGAGCAAATAGACCAGCCTTTTCGGAGATATTTTGGCAAATGCAGATTTTTTTAGTATACTTTAGCAGTTTTTTCTTTTCGGTTTTGTAAGGTGTAAGCAAGATAATCAAAGTAATTAATGGATTTCCAGAAGGTCAAATGATCATAAAATATAACTGAATAAAACCCAAAATATCAAGTTTTTCAGGATAATTGCAACCATGAATGTCTCTTATAGCAATGATTGCATAAAGGAATAATGGTAAATATGTTAAAAAACTCCAACCAGTGGTAGTTACAAAAAATCTCAGAAATCTAATCTGTCTACAGTTTGCAGGAGAAAATTTATTTTTCTTCACAATGTAAAGAACTTTTGAAACTACAAACAAAGATGTAAGGGAGGAAATAATTAAAAAACAGAGTAAAAATCCGTAGGTATGATATACTACACCAGATGGAAAGTTAAAATAATAAGATCTACTGTTATTAAATATGCATTTTGATTCATATATATGTATAGCATACACATATCCAGGACAGTTAAACAATACCGAAAATAATATTAGTAGTGCAATAACATGGTTATTGGTGTCTCGGCTACTCTTGTTTTCTCGAAAATAAAAAAAAGGAAAACGGAATTGAATAAAACGAGATACATTCAAAAAAATTAAGCTTAACATTGAAAAAAAATGGAACAGTATAAAAAACATATAATTCGCTGCTATTTTAGCAAAACATATTTTTTCAGACAATTTAGTTTCTGTGGAAAACAAACTGTTGTAATATGGGTTAAAATGTTCAGCATTGATTTTCCATAAAAAGTTGTTGCAAAAAATCAAATATGAACCGCAGAATAGCATATCTGACATAGTAAAACAGGCAACAAGAAAGTTTGATATTCCTCCATGATTTATATTGATGAGAACCATGATACCAAAGACAAAAACGTTGATTATAAAACCAAAAAATCCGATAATATAGGATCCATAGTTCAAAACCAACACTCCAATTGGCATTGTATTATTGTAGGAAGCGTTTACCATTATTTTAAAGGTAATTTTTTCAGTATGAACCCTTTAAGGTTTGTATCCCAGCTCAAACGCGAAAAGCAAATAAGGACTCACTAATCAAAACTGCAAACAGACAATAATGCGAAGTTGAACATTAAATTGCACTGCGTTCCTCTTTCTGTTTATTTGTTATGAAGACTAAAATGCTCCAAAAGTGCGTTTTAAAAGTAATAGTATAACAACGAAAAAACTGAAATTCGGCGCTGTTGCTACAAAACAAAGTGATTTGCAAAATTACACAAATAGTTTTCATTCAACGGTAATACAATTTGCAATTTTATTATAATTATTATTTTTACCAGTGTTCATACAAAAAAAACTAAATTATTAAGAAAAAACTATTATAATATGATCAAAAATATATAATAAAGGAAAAAATGAGACAATTAAAACAAAAAGTTTGAAAACAAAGGTCCCATTTTAATGGGACTTTTTGACTTTTGATCCCATTTAAATGGGACTTATTGAAATGGATCCCATTTGAATGGGACTTATATAAGCTGGATCCCACTTAAATAGACCCATTTAAATGGAATCCCATTGAAATAAGTCCCAATTAAATGGGATCCCAAATAAAATAAGTCCTATAGACTAGTTCTGAATAAGCATCTTTTAACTGTTCGAGAGCGGGTACAAAAAGAAAAAAATTAAATTTGAAAAAATCTTAGTTTTCTTAGTTTCTTAAGTTTAAACCTATACTTCATAACAATTGCTACACGATGGAGTAGGGGTCATAGCACTGCACTTAAACTCGATTAAAAAGGTTGTTTTAAAAAGTGCCGAAATTAATTGCACTTTTTCCCCAAATTTTGCTCATTTCAATACCATTTGGCATTTTAGCTGTAACTTTATGCCAGTTACACGTTAAACAACAAGTAGAAGCTTAAATTAAAGAAAACTGTTTGGAGATAATGATAGGCTTTTATATTTTTGAAAATGATGGTTTTTTGACTGACTGAGAAACAATCGATTGTTTGTAAAGTGCCAAATAAATGCATACATTTAATTTCGGCAATTTTCCATTTTGTTAAAAACTGATTTAATTAAGTGAAAAAAACAATTTTCGTACAGTGAAACTTTTATGACGCAACGCAGTAACGTAAAAGCTTTAAAATGAGCTATCAAACATGAAAATCGGGCCATACAGTGAAAAGGTACATTGGAAAAACGAAAAAGTACCGAAATTAAATGCACTACCCTACTTAATTTTTGCGCACAATTTCAGTTTTTAATGAAACATGCGAATGCCTATAAAACTGCTAGTACATCGCTGCTAGATAAATAAAACCTGGTATATTTTGTCAAAAATTTTAAAAACACAAAACTAAAGGTGTTTTTTGTATATTTGACTTTCGGTCTAAATAAAAACTATAAAAAGTTTTTAAAATTTAAAAATTGTTCTGAGATTACCCAAAATTAAACTTTTGGTTTTTGTTTTTTGAAAATTTTAAACGAAGAATGTCCGGGACTTAACCAGTATTAATGGCAACGAGGTTCGAAAAACCGAGGCCCCTAAAAACCGAGAGCGAGGTTTTTTATAACGTAAAAAACTCATTACTGTAGTACGATGGCATTATTTGAGCTATGTGAAAATGTGGTGGTTTTTCTTGTTTAATTATTTTAATGATTTATTTGTTTGTTATATTTTATTATAATTGTTGTTTTTAGCGCACTAATCGTAGTTTTTTCGAAGTTTGATTTTATTTCTTTGTTTCTTGTTAATTTTTTTGCATCATGTAAAATAGTTTTAAAATATTTTCAATTGTTTTTTTTTATGTTTTATTGATTAGCCGGAAAGTCGCTGCATAAGAAAAACAAGAGTAAGTGCTTAGAAAGACGCATGTGCTAGTAAAAGCGCATATCTGCAAATTTTCTGGCAAAAATTTAATGTAAAATTTCTGCACAGCCAGGCATACTTTTTGGCGTATAAAAAAACCGGAGTTCGCTATACCTAAGCTTCTTTTGTGCAATATTTATCAAAACTTGTTCCCTGTTTTAAAGGTTTATTCTTAATATCCAAAAAAAATTTGTTTTCCATAAAAAACAACTAATGAGATCTATAGGCACCTTGCACTGGAACTCGGTTTATACATAAAGTATGCAATATACATAAGTGTCACCATAATTGATAATTACCGTATCTCCTACTTATCTTTCGTAGTATGCAGATCAACCGATCGAAATTTCGCGCGCTTTCGATCGCCTCATCTGCATACTACGAAAGATAAGTAGGAGATACGGTAATTTCGCGCGTTTTCGATCGCGTCATCTGCATACTACGAAAGATAAGTAGGAGATACGGTAATTATCCATTATGGTGACGCTTATGTATATTGCATACCTCATCTATAAACAGAGTTTCAGTGCAAGGTCCCTATATTGTTCGGATTATAAAATTTATTTAATAGAAAAAACTGGCTATACTATGTAGTGAGAAATTTTATTATATTTCCGGAACCAAGTTTGAAAAAATTTTAATCATGTGGCGTTCACGTGCATCATAAACAATTTGGAAATTGATTTTTAATAAACATGTTTTTGTAACTTATATTGAAATATTTTTTCACACAACAATAACCTCGTGAAAATTCTCATTACTAAGCCCAGATAGGGCGTTTGACGGCTGTAAGAAACTGTGAGACACTTCACATCACCTGCCAATTAATTTCCAGCCTTTTTAGTTTTGCACCTGCAGGCTTTTGATAACAAATAGATACACATTATCTTTGGTATAATCAAACCTTTAACAGTTAATATTATATGCAAATTGATTAAACAAATATAAAATGGCAAAAAAATTTTGTTCATAAGATAGCTGAAAACATGTTTTCTGGGGTTTTTAACTGTAAAAAATTATAATCTAATGTCAGAGCCTAATGAACGGTTTTAATCAAACAAAACGCTGCTTTAAGGTGATTTAATTTTTTTTGCTGGTGAAAACTTAAAAACCTATAACAAGCTTCGGAATAAATTATCAATTTCTGTAAAAACACTATTTCAGTTTTCTTTAAACTTTCTTAAAGCCTGGGACATAATTCAAGTGAGCCTGGTTTAAGTTCAAGCTATATTCAAGGTGTCCAAAAGAGAAAAATCAAAAAATTGATTTTGAGCTATCGAAAAGTGTTTTTTTATTTTAAAAAGAGTTTTATACCTTTTTATAGCTAAAATGCAGAAAAAATATAAAAAAACCCTATTAAATATCACTTAAAATCAAAGTTTTCAGTTTGTCCCTTGGACAATATAGACAAAGTTTGAACTGGCTTTAAGACAAATATAAGATCTTGCCTTAAATATTTTTAGGATTTTTAATTTTTTTTTAGAATTGGCTCAAAATATTCATGAGAGATGTTATTTGATATAGATTATGCATTTCATTTTAATATTTTCGAAACTTAAAATACTATTCTAATAGTAATAAAATATCTATTTCCGATGGCGGCTTTATCTACTAAATTAAAGCATTAAAAACAGTTTTTATTTTTTTGATAAACCGAACAAATTTACACGTATAAAAAACTAGCTTAAAGCTTTTGTCAAAAGTTACAAAAATACTTGAAATTTTTTTAATATCTATTGTTGTTAAATCTCCAGTTTCTGAAAAAGTTAGGTAAACAATATTTATTTCACAGCAAAATTATGATTTCGCGGCGAGACCGCCGACCTGAAAATTTGTTATGCTGACTAGCTCCATAAATTATATATACCGCTTTTTAATTCCACATATTGTACCACTTTATATTGAAAAATGATATTTTTTTTGTACTCAAAAATTGCTCAAAATGTTTTCCGGGGTTTAAAAATATTTAAAGTGAAAAAGAAAGATGGTTGAAAATTGTCCACTGAGGTTCCGAGGATCTATTGACCCCGGTACTGTGACATGGTCGAATATAGTGTTTCCTCAAGTCAAATAAATTAGCGTGTCTTCCCAGTTAGATGGTCGGAATTCGTTCCGGACCGGTCCCTAAATAGCCGCGTGGTTTCGAAACACACACAAACTTAAAGACTGTGTGGCGAAGGAAGATCGTCCAGACTGCGGCGGAACAATCCGGCTGTTGACTTTGAGCGGCTGGCCACTCGGCCGCTGGAGAGCCCCAACGGCCGAGTCTTACCCCCGCTAACGCAAAACGAATGATCGGCTCCCGCCCGACTTGGATCTCTTCTTTCGCGCGCGTTATTTCCAACGACGGCTCACGGAGCCTTTACCACGAATTTTAGCTAAAAAGAAAATATAGTCAGAGAGCGGAATTAGAGCGACGTTTTCCGTGCAACCGGACTCGTTCCACCTGGCTAGGAGCTCCGCGATAGTTTTGCAGCTTCGCGCGTTATTTCCTATGCGGTTACACGCGTTATTTCCTATGCGGTTACACTGGCGGTTCGCGGAGCCTTTACTACGACTTCCAGCTAATGGGAAACGAGTCGGAGTGCGGAATTTCGTCGACGTTTTCGGTGGGAACTGACTCGTTCCGCCCGGCCGGTGGCTCAGCCGTAGTTAAGCGACACTTGACTCCTCGCGATACACGCGATCGCCACCCACGAACCGAGGAAAAGCCATTAGAGGCTTTTCCAACCGATCGAGTACCGCGTTTCTAAAAAAACACTTTCAAAACTTCCGAATTATTCCTCTTTATATACTTTCGCCTGTCAATAGCTCATAGTTTAAATTAATTTTAGTGCTAAATCACGGAAGTGGCGCGTTATATTCGTTTTAAAGTGAAAGTGTAAAAATAAACTAACTGTATATCGTGATTTTAATATTATGCTATACTGTCAACAGTGGTATACTATGTTTTTACTGTATGACCACTGTATCAACATATCGCCATAAACCATTTTCTGACTAGGCAACTATTTCTTTTAATTACTGTATGACCACTGTATCAACATATCGCCATAAACCATTTTCTGACTAGGCAACTATTTCTTTTAAATTTCTATTATTACTTTTTTGTATTATGCATTTTTGATAATAAAAATTAAAATAATTTAAAATAGTGTATTCAAAATAAAGAATCTTTTTTTAAAGTTTGTCTCTGAAGCAATGCGTTCACATTTGACTGTTTAGTACAGTCCACTGTCGCTATTTACCATCTGAAATATTTCGAAGCTTATTAAAACTATATTAGAGGTCTTAAAAGATTAAAATTCGATCCAGCTTGCTAAAAAACCAATTTAAAACCATAGAAGTGAGTGCACGGAAAATGGCATAGAAAGGTAAGTATAAAAAAATTAGCATATAAGAAAATTTTTGGCATAATGCGGATTAAAAAATTTGGTGTAAACACAAAAATTTTCTTTGTATACGTATGTATATTTGGCTGTGAATAATACTAATGTTTCTTGTTCTAATTCGTTATCATTTACAATTTATTTGTTTGTATAGAAAGAAACTAAGCAAATAATTCAGCAAATATTGAAGATTTTGCAGACTGCAGCTTTAAAACAAAAGAAAAATAATAAATGTTTAGACTTAAAAAGTAAACAAACTCGAAAAGTAGTATTTACTCATGGTGTTTCCAAAACAATTATTTCAAACATTTATCCTGTGTGCTGTTATTTAATAATACCGAATTCTCGTTGCGTTTTTATAAAAAAGTTGGTTTGTTTAACCATAAAATATTTCTTTCTACACATTTTAAATTTCAATTTGTATAATTTACAAACGATTTTTAATGTTTAAAATTTGTTTTGAAAACTTTTTTTTTTGATTTTTCGTATTAATATCGAGTCTTCAGAGCACAATATCAAGATTCATCAAGCTTGAAACCAGTATAGGTAAAGTGAAAGTGCTTTAGTTATTTAGGTTTAAAAACGGCCATTTTATCTTCCCTGAAGAGGATGAGTTTTTTTGGTGGCAAGAGTAAACAAAAACACAAATGCAGTCGTGTCTCGGTTGTAGATTAAGAAGTTCTTTTAAGATTTCTTCGTATATATTTATTTAAATAAAAATATGGTTTAAAAAATAAAAATTTAACACAAGTTTCAAATTTAACAATAATTTACATATTGTAAGTAGCTCAATAATTTAGGTTTATAACTGACTTAATAATAATTTCACTTATATATTTATAGTCTGTATACAAGAATATGAGAACTAAAAATTTGATTTTAAATAAAAGCTAATAACTCAATAGGTATTTATGAATGGAGTGGATCTTTAAAAACTCATATCAGTGCACAGTGTATCTTTAAAAACTAATATTAGTGTGTCATACATGGACAAGTTGGTCCGGAGTAATGGGAAAGGGGGCTTTAAACCCGGATTTAGGGGGGAAGGAATCCGAGAAACGCCTTTTTCTCATATCGTTTTTTTTTTCTGGAGTTTATTTTACCTGTATCGTTTGTTAAACAAAAAATCGGTAAAAAACGCTAATTTTAGGTCAAAAAGCCCTTTTCATTGCATTTTATTGCTTAAAACCCTCATTTTGACCTCAAAACTTAACTTTGAGGTAGTTAGAAGTCCTTTTAAATACATTTTTTTCTTCATTTTTCCAAAATTGGGGGGCTTTAATCTTTTCTATTTCCTCCCACTTCTGAAAGGCGGGGAATAAACCCTCAATCTCAAAATTTGGGGGGTTAACCCCCCCTGTGTCCATGTATGCAGTGTGTAGTTTTGACCTTCCATTTATTTTCCTTTCGTTTTATTTTTCAGAAAATACTTTTAAATTTTCTTGAACATAAAGGATGTTTCTTATAAGCACGCTAATAAAAAAACTTCGTTTTTGTTTTTGTTAAAAAACTTGATACTTTAATCTTTAACCTTTAACTTGCAGCGACAAAAAAACTCCAAGTTATGTTATTAAAATTTTGCAATGTATGTGAATTTTTAACTGAACTTAACTAGTATTACCATTTTCAAAACATTTGTGGCTTGTGACACAAGCAACTTTGCTATTGCCTTTAAAAAAAGTAAGAACCAGTTCTAAATATTGACGTTTCGCTTAAAGGCTTATAGACCGTTTAACTTGATTATTTTTTGTAGACATTTCTTACGCAACTTTCGTTCTTCTACGATCCGCAGAGCTTTACACGCTGTCTTACAAATCCGTTTAATTTTGTTAGAAGTCGAGTGCCAAAAATCAAGTAAACAAAAAGTTAAAAACCCATAGGTCTATTTTAGAAAATAAGAGTAATAATCAAAAACTTATTATAAATTGAGAAATCTATATTGTAAAAGCGAAAAATCTTTGTTTCATTTATGTTTTACACTGATTTTTTTTAATTTATGTTTACACTTTTGATTTTCCGGGGCCGGGGCCGGGGCCGGGTTAGAAATTTTTGCCCCGGCCGGGGCCGGAGCCTGGTCCGGGGCAGGCTAAAAATTTAGCAGAATTTGTAATTTTGGTCGTTTTTTTCAAAAATCCCAATTTTTTACTGTAAACTATTTTGTTTTAGGTAATTAATAGTCACATTTTAGAATTTAAGCCGTTGTGTAAGTAGAACAACTTATTTTTTTAATACACAAAGTTTTTTCAAGCAGAACAAAAAAATATTTGAATATTTCGATTTTTTTAAACCTAAATTACTATTATATTTAGTACACTACGGTTGTAAAAAGTAATGATTTTTGATTATTTTCAGAAAAAGTAAAAAGTAATTTAAAAAAAAATTAATTAAAGTGAAGTAAAAATAAAAGTAATTTGTGATATTTTAATTTAAGTAAAGTAAAAATAAAAGTAACGGTCGAAATTTTATTTAAATAAAGTGAAAGTAAGACCTATTTTTTAAAGTAGAAGTAAAATTATAATAAAAGAAATTTTGCAACGGGACAAAACGTCAATTTTCGGAGCTCAAGAGCCCCGTTCCAAAGTGTTTTGCTAATTTATGCATAAATTTTCATTTTAATTTTTTAGTCTAAGTACAGTAAATGGTGTTTAGCGTGTTAGCGGCTTATAAATTTTTCTTCTGAGACTAATTTTACAACAAGCTCATAGGAAATCTACTTGTTGAAATTACTTAATTTTTACTTAAATTAATTTAAGTATTTGTAGAAATAAATCCGAGTAAGAGTAAAAGTAAAAGTAAGTGAAATTTAACCCTTTGATATTCATTCCGCTGCAAATCCGCAGAAAGGATTTCACGCCACTGCTGCTCAATGTTAAATTTAGTCAACGATCGTCGAGAGCCACAAAGTTTCACACACTGCAGCACTGACGCAATATATCTTTTGCAGATTTGTAGCGGTTTATAGACGAAAAAAATCCCAAGGGGTTAAAAGTCAAGTAAAAGGAAAAGTAATAAAAAATTCGTTACCTTTATTTGTTTAAGTAAAAGTAAATGTAATTTTTTACAACAATAGTATACTTTACGTAAGTATTGGAAATATATTCAAGTTTAAAGCAATATTATACTTAATCCCACTAACCATTCTTATAACTTTAAAAGAATGCTCTACAAATAGAGCAGGAGTTAAAACATTTCTATACGAGAAGTATGTTTTAATTAAAAAATCAAAACGTGTTAAAGGAACCAAAATCAAAATTGGATACCCATATAAAAAAATTATTTGACAATAGCGGATTTTTTTTATATTGCAATAAATCGAATATGTTGATAATTGTAGAAATTTAACTCTAAATCTAAAAAATGCTGGTCTTCCAGAATATTATTTTGAAGAAACATCTTTTTTAGAACTTCACTTATATGGCTCTATTCAAGATTTTTCAGTCTAAACATACAGGATGGATTAAAACGCACCTTTTCATTTTAAATTGTTAGAACATTTTAAAAAATTTATTACCACTTTTTTAAATTAAACAAATACTTTTTTAAATTGTAAAAGGTAAAATAATTAAATTATTGCGAGTACGAGCGACTATGTTCGGTTTCTAGCTTTTTTCAAGTTGTTAGTTTTAGTCATTTTAGTCAGCTACCTTATTTTTTAGCGAAAAATCCTAAGGTCAGTGTCACGGGAACTTTTCCATTTAAATTGTTTTTGTGATTTTGCACTACTTTTTGTAATTTCTCGAGATTTATCAAAAACATATGGCCCAAGAATTTTCAATTATACATAAGTTTTTGAATAAAACAGGCAGCTAGCACAAAAAGGAGAATAAAGAAAAGAACAAGATACACAAGAGTCGGAATAATTACCGTACTCCTACTTATCTTTTCGTAGTTTGCAGAACAACCGATAGAAAGCGCGCGAATTTACCTTATCTCCTACTTAGCTTTTCTAATTATGCATCTCACCCCTCAACAGCGCGCTAAATTTCGATCGTATTAACCCCATACTACTAAAATATAAGTTGGAGTACGTTAATTATCCATTTTGGTGACAACTATGTATATTGCATACTTCATGTATAAACTCAGTTTCAGTGCAAGGTGCCTATTGTGCAAGAAAAAACGCAACATTTCTAACGCGCACGCGACTTTCTGTGCATATACCGCTGATTTCTTATGCAGAGATTTTTCTTGCTGTCAATACCCGTTTTTCTGGAAATGCATTTCACGGAAAAGTGGAAGAAAAGTTCCCATATGCACTGCAAAACACTAACACTGTGTTAAAATTGCGTTAAAAATTAATTAAAAAAACAACAGTGCGCCTATGAAATAGAAGCAAATGGCGGGTTTTCAGTATTAAAGTCGCACAGATTCGAATTTTCAGCAATTTTTTGTTTAGAAATTAAATTTTAACCATTTTTGGATTACATATGCTTACTTTTATTAAAAATATAATTATAAAAACCTTAAAAGTCCGACCTACACAGAATTTATGAATACCAGTGTAGTTTTAGCAATAAATTTAAAAATGCTAAAATAAAAACAAGAAATCAACTTGAATTTTTTTATTTAAAAAAACGTTTTAGCATCACTAAGTTTTAAGAAAGTTTCAATAATACCTAAAAATAAAAATAAGAATATAATATAATCCAAACAAATGTCCAGTTTTACGATAAACTTTCATAGAAAAACTCACACATGAGTGAATTTAATAGGAATTATTACCGATTTCTGCTAAATTTTTGTACGTGGCGATTTTGTAAACATGTCAGAAAAACGAATTCGGTGCTGCACACCATATCGCTGTTCGAGAAATTTTTTGTTGGGTGCACAGAAAGTAGCTTGTGCCGAAAAGTAAGATGTGCATCATTTCTCTTTTAAATTTATTTAAAAATTTACTGTACACATAGCTGAAAATTCCCTTGGGTTATATATTTTTGATATAAACAATGGTATTATAATAACTCTAATATTTATTGTATACGTCTCATGAATGGACTTCTATTGTCAAACCCTAATCTTGTAAATAAATCTACAAAATGGTTTTTAATGCTAAAAAAGTCTCAAATTTTTAGAATAATGACTCATGATTAAAATAAAAAATCTTATTAAAATAGAGGTTTAATAAAATCTTAAAATATTAATAATAAATATCCTCATATTAAAGCGATTACATTAGTTCTTTAAATAAAATTTTATATATTTATCATTGTCTAAAATTTTAAAAAGTGCTTTAAAATTTGTATTCTTATGGGTCCTTACCCCGGTTTGCACCGGTTGATTTGACAGCTAAATTGCAGGGGCCGGGGACGGGGTAGAGAAAATTGCGTTTGCCGGGGTCGGGGTAGAAAAAAAGTGCCGGGGCAAGCCGGGGCCTGGGCCGGAACCGGGGCCCCGGTCGATCCCTAAATGTACACAAAAGTCTCAAGAAGAATTTGAAATAAATTGTATAAGACCGGAAAAAATGAGGAAGAAACAAAATATGCACAACCAGCTATCTTTTTTTTTAAATGTTTTATGTTTATGTTATTTTCAAGTGTTATTATCGTGTTTTTTTGTTAACCAATGTCATATACAAATTATTTTTAAATCTGCTCGAGACCTTTGTGTACATGGAATTAACCGTCGTGATTCTTCATAACGTATTTTCCTTTTTTCTCCCTGAGAGAAAAACTAGTTTTCAAAATTCCTTTTTGCTTAAGATAGTTGTTCATTGAGTAATAAAGTTGTGATGATAACTTGTTTAATCTCTGGGAACTAATTCTTGCTGTAAAGGCTGGTTTATACTTATGACAAAACGTCCTTTGAACAAACTCCAAAGGACAATTTTAGAAAAGCGAAACGTCCTTTGGACAAGCCAAAACGTCCTTTGGAATTTTTTTGGACAAAGTATGAATGCTACTTAAAATTTCAAACTCCAAAGGGAAAAGTCCAAAGGACAAGAAAGTATGAACACTTTGTCCTTTGGATTTTGTCTTTTGGACTTTTTCCTTGGTCCAAAGGACGTTTTTACGCTGTATTTGTCCTTTGGAAAAAGTCCAAAGGATTTTTGTCCTTTGGACAAAGTCCAAAGGACGTTTTGTTATAAGTATGAACCAGTCCTAATACAATTTTTTCTTGGTGGCCTGATACATTCATTGGTATTGAACAAAACAAGCTTTTACAAAAACTCACAGAAAAACGTACATATAGCTCCAGGTGCGGTGGAAAGCTCTAACATCTTGTTTTCGTTGGCATATTATCTCAAAAAAATGCTAACAAAAAAATCCTCATAAAAATGATTAATTTAGTCTCTGTTTTTGTAGTTTTTTTGTGCTTTCATATTTATTTTTTTCTTTTTGAATAAAACAATATAGTTTTACTAACACTCTGACTGCAATAAAAGCTAAATTCAGGGGGCATAATACTTTAAAAAACATTAAATTCTGGGAAAAAAAATGAGTTGTCCAAAACTTATTTAGCATCGCATACGATACATAGCTGCAAATATACTAAAAGGCAAAATGACAGGTCAGTTTTAATTATTAGCATAAATATTATTCTTTGAAATGTAGAAAAAAAATGGTCCTAAGTTTTCGGAATTTATTTTCAGAGCTTTTCAAAGACTTTCCGTTTAAACTTTTCCCGAAAGATGGATGTATTGGCAGGATTAGCCGTGTCTGAAACGTTATAATATCACCTTCGGAGCCAGCAACTAAATGATGAAAAAAGATGCGCCCAATTATAAGGTTTAGCAGAAATACTGCCAAATGTTGCTTCGTGAAAAAAATATGAAAAAAATAAACAGTATATTTTCTTAAAACACAACTGTTCAAGTATAAACTTTCCACGTGTTAAAATTAAATTTATTTAATAATAGGCATCTTGCGCTATAACTCGGTTTATACATAAAGTATGCAATATACATAAGTGTCACCATCATGGATAATTACCGTATCTTCTAATTATCTTTCGTAGTATGCAGATCAAACGATCGAAAGCGCGCGAAATTTCAGTTGATCCGTCGGATCATCCGATCGGTTGATCTGCATATTACGAAAGATAAGTAGGAGATACGGTAATTATCCATTATGATGACGTTTATGTATATTGCATACTTCATGTATAAACAGAATTGCAGTGCAAGGTGCCTATAAACGTTTAAAATAAAAAAAACTAAGCACAAACTGCGGTAAGCTGCGAGACCTTTAAGAATGCCTACTACTACGGCACTCCCCCGGCGAGTGTGTACATGAATTCGGCCTACCAGTCCACTACCCCCGGCACGGCCACCCCGGTCAACGCCTTGGACTACCCGATGACTTACTACCAAACGCCCGCCACCGCCATTCTACCGCCACCACCCCCGTTACCACCACCTCAAAAGATGATGAAGGAACACGAAAAAAGGTTAAGTTTGGTTTCTTTATAGATCGTTATCAATTGAATATTTTCATAAATCCTATTTCACCAATTAGTTTTGACAGAAAAAAAATCGGCTATGCAATACACAGAGACTTTGCTCGCTGTGGGCATTAAAAACTCTATAAAGACAATGTAGAAATGACACGCAGCGCGTCAAAACCTCGGGTATTATCAAAAAATCCAGTCTCGTGTGAGAATAGGCGCCGTAGTTGGAATAATCGATTGATTTTAGTTTTATATCCTTGCTGGATTTTTAATTTAAAAAGTAAAAAAAAATTGTTTTGATGTAGTACATTTAAAAAATATTTTAAAACCATAATATTTAAGTTGTAAAATCTTTTAAAATATGATATCAATTTTAAACAAAAGTCACGCGCTGCTCAGCAGCTGCGTTAATATATCCCAAGAAACGAATTTCACAGACTTTTAGAATTTAGGCTATTTCGACGCTACAAATTAAATATTTATGTACACTATAACTTACTAGCCGCAATAATCTAATTCACTCAAAAATAAATTTCTAAATTCATTTTCGTTCATTCATTTTTAGTTTTACTATGTAGTAGTCTGTGTCGCCCATAAAAACATTTTTAAACCATAAAAATATTTTTAGGTCAAAATGCGTAGCCCCGTGCTTCGCTCTTTTATTCGTTACTTTTCTTATTGCCACAATTGCTATACTAGTCACATGGGCGGTGCTATCCAATGGATTTCGAAACGCGGACACACGGGCTTATTCTCAAGGTATTCTCGTTAGTATCAAATCATAAAACAATTGTACGACTGTTATTTCATAATAATTCAAATTCACAAATACAAGATTGTAATATATGAATGATTTTTTGGTCTTAAGAGCTGTGAAAAAAAATCTAATTTCATAATCAACCTTTCGATATGCAATTTTTGATAGTCGAATATTTGACTTAAATTAAGTTTGAAAAAGTAAGATGCGTAAGACAGTTTATGCACGCAGTGAAAAGCACGCTGTATTGTTGCAGAAAATTTTAGAATTTTTTTGGTGCAAAGAAAAGCCCTGCGCGGAAAAATTCATTTTCATAAAATAAGATATATCGTGTTTTTTTTTGATTTCTGTCAATTTCAAATTTCAGGTCTAAGTTTTCACAAAAACGAATGATTTTACGTTCTTTAACTTTTGTTAGGCGTTGTATCGGAAAGCGGGTCTCAAAAATATGTGTACAACCCAAGCCAAAATACAAACATGGCGACGTCCATCGCGAAAGAATCTCCGCAAGAGAAGCCACCGGCGCCAAATCCACTGGCTGGAATTCCCGCAAAACCTGAGATAGAAATATGCAAATCACCGGCTTGTACTATTGTTTGTAAGTTTCAAATTTAGCAAATGAGATTTTCTTAATTTTCCGTAGTCTTTTTTTGTATTTTTCAAAAAAAAAATAAAAATATTATTTTATAAAGTGGTTTACTTAGAACTTTAATTTAAAATTTATTCAGGACAACAATTATAACTCACAAATGGGTAGGTTGATAAAAAAAAATTTCAACCGCTGAAACAACTTTAACCTGGTAAGCAGGGCTCTGGAACCTGCTTTTGGAAGATTAGAAGCAAATAGGAGGCAGGTAAAACTGGCTTGGAAGCAGCTAGAAGGCAGAATGAAGGCATGTAAAACTGCCTTGGAGGCAGGTAAGAGCCAGATGGTCCTTCCTGCCTTTTATGTTGAAGCATATAGAAGTTAGGAGGCAGATAGTGTGATGCTGATAAGCCTGCGTCCGAGGCAGGGTGAATGAAGGTAAATTTAGAATGGAAGAAGGTAGGATGTAGGTCGGAGGCAAGTAAAAAAGGCAGGAAAATTTCCAATGGAGGCAGGGAAGAGGCAAGTAAAAACCGTTTTTCCTAATTGAGGCGCCCTGTCCTTCCAGGATAACTAACACCAATGTTTTTAATATTTTCGCAATTTAAGCAATTAAATATAGGCACCTTGCAATGGAACTCGGTTTATACATAAAGTATGCAATATACATAAGCGTCACCATAATGGATAATTACCGTATCTCCTACTTATTTCTCGTGGTATGCAGATCAACCGATCGAAATTTCGCGCGCTTTCGATCGGTTGATCTGCATACTACGAAAGATAAGTAGGAGATACGGTAATTATCAATTATGGTGACGCTTATGTATATTGCATACTTCATGTATAAACCGAGTTCCAGTGCAAGGAGCCTATAAGAAAGAAAGATTTTCGTTACGAATAAAAACCGCGTTTAATCATTTTTTCAAACTATGCTGACAACCAGAGTTTTCGGCGTCACACAACATATCGTCGTTACTCTGACACAATGAGTCACAATCAGTATAAAATTAACATGACTCTGACTCATTTTGTTTATATTAATTGTGTGTTAAGAGATAAAAAGAGTCACAGTTATGAGTATTTTACAATGCATCTGACTCATTGTGTCAGAGTAACGACGATATGTACGGTTTAGGATCGATCAAGTCGAGGTTACCTGGAGCCGAAAATAAAAATCTCTAAAACCTATACCTAAGCCTAAGCAAAACTTAAAAAAAAGGTCCTAAAATTTTCCGACGGCTCTAAGTTCACTTCTCTTGCGGCTCTAAAGACCCCGTACCCACAACACACATAAGTCAAAGGATGCCTGGAAGTATCATTTATAACAACCTGTTTTTTTTGTCATGATTCGTAAATAAATACTAATTTTATAATGACCCTTTAATTTTTTTACTTTTGGTCACAACGATTTTTTGATTTTTTACTTATGATTTAAAAATAAAAAAGTAATTATATTTAATCGTTAAGTTTTAGTGTACAGGTAATTTAAGCAAAATATGTAAAAAAAAGCTAGTGTTTTAGCTGGTGAAATGTTACAAAATATGGATCCTACAGTGGATCCGTGCGAAAGTTTTTTCGATTTTGCGTGTGGCAGATACGCGGAACGAAAACGACTTCCTGAAGACAAAAGACGAAGAAACATTCTTAGTGATGTTAACGACCAACTCAAAATGAAGTTAAAAGGTAAATACTTTCTTCTTATTTTTTGAAAGTAAAAAATTGGGCTTCAAAACATTTTTTAGCGTGAATCTATGCTATAATTTGATATTATAAGCAGAGATATAAGCAGTATCTCTATATTCCATAAAAATCTTAAAGCATTTAATATGACAAAATATTTGTATTGTATATTTAAATGTCACATAGACATTATTTCCTTGTGTTTTAAATTAAGGATTTTTTGTCTTTGTATCTTTTACCAACATCAAAAATAAAAATAATAAAAATTCATTTTGATTATGAAAAATGTTAATAATCTTCATATTTAGTGCTACTGGAAGAACCTCTAGACAAATATAAAGATAAAAGAAGCTCTCAACTTGCCAAAGTGTTTTATCAATCCTGTATGAACGTGGAAGCTATTGATTTACTGGATTTAAAACCAATAAATGATGTTCTCAACCGATTTGGTGGATGGCCGGCAGTAAACAAATCCTGGAATGAAGTACATTCACATTTGTGTTTTATTTATTTGTTTTGCATTTTTAACTCTTAATTATCAGCCTTGGTAAACTGTTAAGAGTTTCCTAATTTTTTAACTCGTAATAAATTTATAAAGTATCAAATTAATGGTTTTATCAAAACTATATAATATACCGGCAATATGCAACTCCTATATAAAAAAAAATAAGTAAAAGTATGCAATTTTAATTCGACGAATTAAAATGAAGAGGAAGCCATTATAATAGTCATTTATTGATTTAATTTCCCTTCATATATACTTAAAAGTGTAATGCTGTCCGGGCCGCACGAGTTTTTACGTGTCGGTCTAATACTGTCCGACAGGTGAAAACTTGTGCGGCCCGGACAGTATTACACTTGTGAGCATATGAAGTTAAATTAAATCAATAAATGGCTATTATAATGGCTTCTTCTCCATTTTAATTCGTTGAATCAAATGGCTACTATGCCAATATAATGGAGGGTGCCATTTAAATGAAAAAACTCATTAAAATGGAATATTTTTACTTACTTTTTTATATAGGAGTTGCATATTTTTCGGTATATTATATATTTTTGATTTTATTAGGCAGATTTCAAATGGGAAGAGCAACTTGGCAAAATGAGGCGCGAAATTGGTGTTGACGCAGTGGTAAGCATTTACGTCTATGTGGACATGAAAGACAGTAACACCAGGATGCTCACGGTAAGTGTCGGAAATCAACGGTATTTAAAAGCTGAAAATTTTTTTAACGAACTCAATATTGTACGTTTTCCTCGAAACTAGTTACGGGCAAAGGTTAAAACACGCAGTCATACAATGTAGCTGTATTGACCACAATAAGTGACTGTTTTTTTATACACAGGACTAAATTTTGATCTATTTGGGTTGGGTCAAAAACAGCTTTTGTTTTTTTAAATTTTTCTACTTCTGCTGCCGGCTAGATCTTTATATTACACTGATGACTGAGGAAAGTCCCGTCTTGGTTTCGAAACGTTAATAAAACCAACAGTTTTACGAGGAAATTGCTCAAAATTCCGTTATTATTATAAAAGCACAATGTTTTCGATGCAAAAATATAATAATAAAATTTTTTTTCAGGTTGATCAACCAGACTTAGGTTTGGGTAGTCGTGTCTATTACACGAAAGGCAAAAATTCCGAACTTATTCAGGCCTATTTAAAGTTTATGATTGATACGGCTGTGATGTTTGGTAAGTAAATTCTTCTGTCGTCAAATATTAATTCCAAAAATTCCGAACTTATTCAGCAAAAATTCGGGTAGTCGTGACTAAAAAAATTTGGGTAGTCATTCGGGTAGTCGTAACTAAAAAAATTCGGGTAGTAAAAAAATTATAATAATACTAAAAAATAAAATAATAATAATAATACTAAAAATAATAATACTAAAAAATAATATAATGTTAATAATAATAATAATATAATAATAAAAATAAAAATATAAAAATATAAAAATATAAAATATAAAAAAATATAAAAATATAAAAAATATAAAAATATAAAAATAAAAATATAAAAATAAAAATATAAAAATAATAAAATATAAAAAAAATATATATAAAAAAATATAAAAATATAAAAATATAAAAAAATATAAAAATATAAAAATATAAAAATAAAAATATAAAAATAATAATATAATAATACTAAAAAATAAAATAATACTAAAAAAATTATAATAATACTAAAAAAATTCGGGTAGGTAAAATTCGGGTAGTCGTAACTAAAAAAATTTGGGTAGTCGTAACTATTACACGAAAGGCAAAAATTCCGAACTTATTCAGGCCTATTTAAAGTTTATGATTGATACGGCTGTGATGTTTGGTAAGTTAATTCTTCTGTCGTCAGATATTAAAAAAAATAAATAATAGTACAATAAATACAGTTACAGAAAACTAATAAAAATAATTATAATGTTTTGACAAATATTTTTCATTGGAAAAATAAAAAACTCAAGTTATGCTGTCGCTGCGGACAAGCTATACTGTATTTTATCGTAAAAAAATATAATAAATGATTTAGAAATTAGTTCCAGCATTTTAATTTCTATTAATTTTAGGAGCAACCATTCGAGATGCTCAGCAACAGATGGAGCAGGTTCTTGAGCTGGAAATGCTCATCGCAAACGTAAATAAACTATCATTTTGAATATAAAACCATTTTGTTCTGTACATTTATTATGACAACTTATAAATAAATTGCTAATATTTTTAGTTCAGCGTATATTTTTAATAATATAATGTGGGTAGCCTACTCCCGGCGGACTAACCGATCGGTCAAGCCTCATGACTAATAAAAACGTGAATATATTTTGGTATTCATAATTTTAAAAAAAATTTGTGGTAACGAAAATTTGTTTTTTAAATTAGAAGTAATCAAATTCCAACTTAATATCACTAATAATTATCCTAACACTATTTTATGACGCAGTTTACAATGTAGACTGTCTTCCTTTTCTATGTACCAGCATAGAAGATGTCGCAACCATAAAAGATATGTATAATTATACCAAAAATATATAATACTATATATTATATAGTATTATATATTTTTGATAATACACATACTAAATATGTATAATAATACTACAAAGTAGCACATAAACAAAAGTTTATTTTTATTTTTATTCAAATATAACAATTTTAACAATTTGTGTGGTAAGTAAATTGTTCTGTTTATATTTATTGGTAAGTAAGTACAAGGTGGTTGTCACCACAGTGAATTGTTATAAAGACTTAACGAAATTGAAGGGAATGACCCAAAATTCAATTTCAAACAAAAACAATAGCTTCTGCTGTGTAAAATTATAATTTATTGTAGATCTCTGTTAAAGAAGAAGATAGGAGAGATTATTCTGTATTGTATACACCAATGAAACTTGGAGATTTGCAAGAAGAACTGCCTGATGTAGGTTTTGAACTAAAACTGGGCAGGTAGCAATGGATTTTTTCACTACATAGCCTATACTATCCAGACACGATGAATTGTAATGACTGCGTATGTATCTGCTACTTTTCAGTCCTGCTTCGTTTCAGTCCGACTTTGTTTCAGTCCGGCTTCGTTTCAGTCTGGCTTCAATTCAGTCCCGCTTCGTTTCAGCCCTGGCTAAAAATACGTTCATCAACTTGTATCATATTCAAGCGTGCAGTCTTTTTGTGCAAAATATTTGCATAATTAAAAAAAGTCGATTTACTCGCCTAAAGTTCAGCAGGCACAGCCAGCTGTTATTTTTATTTCATTAAATGAGAGATTTTAAACTTAAGTATAATAGCTTTAATTATGTTAAAAAATATTCTATTTGCTTTTTTATGATCTTTTTTATTGTTTAAAAAAATACTTTACAAAAAGATTTTAGAAAAATAATCTACGGAATCACTTTTCAATTATTCATAAAATTTATACAAAAAAAGGACGGAGCTACGGAGCTCCGGAGAAGTCAATAAAGCCCAGGACATACTTCGTGCAAAGTGTCCAAAAGAATAGAAACAAAAAGTTCAATTTTGGGCAATCTGGCAGCGTTTTTTGCGTTTTTATATCAATAAAAACGTCTTTAAAGCACCTAAAATTAGAGTTTTTGTTTTGTCTTTTGGGAACTTTGGACTAAGTATGAACCAGGCTTAATACTCACCACGGACAGACTGTAATTTATAAATTTAAAAAAATAAGTTAAATGAGTACTTTCACGAATCAAATTTCTAAATTGCCCGAATATAAAACTTCACTTTAATACTCAGCCGTTCAGGCTGAAGCTTGGAAATGTTGTAGACTTGGTATCAAAAAGCCAAAATATAAAATTTAAATTAGACACTTTTTATAAAAAGAAGAAGTCCGTTCTAAGTGATATAGGAGTTTGTTTCGTGAAAGTCCCCACTATTAGTAAAAAAACTGAGTGTTTTATGGAATAAATCTTTGGTAGGATTAAAAGTTAAAATAGAGCAGTGGTAGTATACAAGTATAAAAGCAAATTAAATGTAAAAAATATTTTATTAACGTTTTTATGTTTTATATTATAGTTTCTGAATTTATTGTTTTCTTGTTTGTATTTGGATGCGATAATAATAAAAATGTTGCACAAATAAAATAAAGGAATTTCCTAATATTAATATAAAACTTTCCGAAAAAATAAACTACAAAAGTATTTCCGAATTTATTGTTTGGTTTTTAAAGGAGTGATACCACAAATCAAATTCCTATAACGCCCGGATCATACAACTTTTTTTGTTATCGAACCGATTAAATTAAAATTTATAATTGTTGTAGAATTGGTCTGGCTGGAGAAACCAAAATATTTAATTTGAGGTAGATTAAGATTAAGGTTTTGTATTAAAAAAATAGTCCATTCAGGGCCTTATAGAAGTTTGAGTTGTGGTAATGCTCCTTTAATTACAGTAAACTAACGGGCCAAAAAACTAAAAATAGTTTAAATAAATAAAAAAAATCCTAAAATTCTTAAATCAATGCAAAATGAATCAAGTAAGCTTATATAATTGTAGTACAAAGGTCTTTATATAAAAGCAAATATTATGCCAAAATTACTTGCGCTATGACACTAGATCTTGATCGGATTTCTCGTCAGGACTGAAATGTAGTGGGACTGAAATGAAGCTCGCAGCGTTTTTTTGGGACTGAAACGAAGTGGGACTGAAACGAAGCGAGACTGAAACGAAGCAACGTAGCAGAAACTAGTTTATGAACGCATTTTCCGCCGAGCGGGAGTGAAACGAAGCTCGCGGCGATATTTTTCTGGGACTGAAACAAAGCGGGACTGAAACGAAGCGGACCCACTGCGTGTCTTTTTCATAAAAGCAAATTTTTGTCTGATTTGCTACTTGAATCGTATTGAAAATAAATACATGCTTACCATCGTTTGTTGAAAATGCTTTATAAACGAATACAATACAGTTTGTAATTTATTTTACAGTAATAACGTATTTTAGTTTATTTTAGATCGACTTCAGGGCTATATTCCGCCCTTATTTAAACGACGGTGTCAGAATCGGGGACGACGAAGTGGTAAATGTCGTGGGATTGACCTACCTCAAGCAGCTACCGCAAGTTCTTCTTTTGGTCAGAAAAAGGTACGACAATAATTAATTTAAATGCACTGTATTATAATATTTTATGCGCGAAAGAAAATGATATGAATTCTGAACGTGTAACAAATTTTGATTTGACCAATCAAAATGTGAAATGCACATATATAAAACATTTAACTTTAATTTTATAGGCCTTTAAACTGTAATTTTTATGTGTAATAACAGATCGGTAAATCAGAATTTGGATACACACATTGAACTTTTATCAAAATAAATCTCTATTTATCATGTTTTTATGCAAAGAACAATTAAAAAAACGGCATTCTTTAAAAAAATTTTAAAAAGTTCGATAAATAAATAAATTATACTGAAATAAAAAAGGTAAGTAACGTAAGCAGAGACACATGCATCACAAATATTCATTTTTGCTCGATATAGGGTAACTGACTTAATTTCGGCCACCTTTTTTTATTTTTTTGAATAAGTTTTTTCTGGCTTTTTCAATCAATCCAAAATTTGGCCTAAAAATCAAACAATAGCTATATTTGTTATTCCAGTGCAAAATTTGAATATTTCTGTTACACTTAAAAATCAGTGAAGGTTTAAACTTTTTTTTTTAAAGTGGCCGAAGTTAAGGCGCGTGCCATTTATTTCGGCCACCCACAAAAAACTGGCCATAACTATTGCTTAAACGAACAATAAAAATTTCTAAAGGTTGCAAATTTACCCTTAGGTATTGTTCTCGGTACATATAACTTAATTTTTCCCAATTGCAAACTTTAATAGTTATTAGCAAGACTTTAAACAATTATGTCAAAACCTTAAAAAACAAGTTTTAATAATTTGTTTTTTTTTTGTTCAATTTTTTTTTTTCATAAAAAACGTCAAAACAAAGTCAAACGAGCAAAAAAATTCTTTATAAATACGGTAGTACAATGATATTTAAAAACAACAAAAAACGGCAGGTTCTTTCACCTAAATTTTTAGGTGGCCGAAATTAACGGAATCTTAAAATGCGCAGTTAGTTAAACGCATTGCAAAATGATTTTGAAAAAAAAAATATCAAAACATCAAATTAACAACTTTGAGCCCCAAATAAAAGATATTTATTGCTTTGTTCAAAATTTGATGCAGTTTAAACACAAAGCAAAAATTAGGAAAATACAAAAAATTCACTTTTTGTATGAAATTTTGATAATGCAGAATAACAAAAATTAAAAAAAAACTTTTGCAAAAACATTTTATTCAACATTAATCCAGTTACTTTTTGTGCTAGTTCTTTTGTGTTTTAAAAATAAGTCAATTTTCTAACACCCTAAATTGGTGGCCGAAATTAAGGCGTGGCAGAAATTAAGTCACTTACCCTAATACTATTTTCAGAACTATTGCGAACTACCTAATCTGGAGTTTGATAAGTGGAGCTCTAGATCGCCTTCCTGTAAAATACCGAGGCCCTTATCGGGAGTTTAGGAAAGCCTTTAACGGAGTTTCAAAAGACTTAGCAAGGTAATTTAGTTCTTAAAATGAAATAGTTTTGTTTTTTCATGGCTAGAATTTTTTGTTAAATTTAGGAACAAATTAGCACAAAATGTCATCAATCTGTACAAAAATGTTACATATATTGTGTAGCGAATATATTTCACTAAAAGGATGTAGATTTATACCCAATACAATTTTATATTCTTGACAATTGAAATTTAAATTTGCCCTATTCTAAAAAAAAACAACTAACCAGGGTCAGAATATTCAGAATTGTTGCATATTCCATAGTTTTTTCCATATTTTATCAATGTATAACTATACACTTTTGCAAAAGTAATGTAGTTTCAGTGTTCATTTTGGAGTTCTCTATATAAAAACTTTTTAGTCTGTTTTTATCGCAAATATTTTACTTTCTAATCTTATTGGTCATTTAGCTTATTAATTGATATCAAATTTAAAATTTTTAAGGGCTACCTATTTAAAAAAAAAGTTTGTTTTCGCTAGGTCAGAATATTGATTTGAAAGTGATATTTTTTTAAAAATATCCATTTAGTTTAGAATTTGACTTTAGTTTAAAATTACTTTTGTAATTTTTATTTGACCCAAAAAAAGGCTGCTTTTTACGGATTAATTTTATAACATAATATTTTTAGGTGGGAAGAATGTGTGAGCAGCACTTCTTCTACGGTGTCGTGGCCTTTAGGATCAATGTATACCAAAGAATATTTTAAACCCACTGCCAAGTCTGAAGTGAGAAAATCTTATTTTATTTTTTATAGGTGCAATTTTCGGTCTACTAAAACTTTAAATTTTTTTGTTCGATTTGACTTTGATTTTAATAAACGAAAGGATTGTACCAAAAACAAACAAACAAATTTTTCTTTTTGTTTTTTGCGTAACTGTTTCAAAAGAATGACTTCTTTGCTTGCATTGGTCTTTTTCTGAAAAAAGTGGTAACATTTGCCGTAATATTATTTATGTATTTCAGATGGAAATTCTGGTTGGTAATATCCGACAGGCGATGCACAGATCTCTAAAAATATCCGAATGGATGGGCGATGAATCTAAGCAAAGAGCTCTAGAAAAGCTGGCAAAAATGACGCAAAAGATTGGTTACCCGGATTATATATTTAACGAAACTAAAATAACTGAAGACTACGAAGGAGTGAGTATAAAATACATATATTTCATTCGTCGTTACTCTGACAGAATGAGTCAGAAGCGTTATAAAATACTCATAACTGTGACTCTTTTTATCTCATAACACACAATTAATATAAACAAAGTGAGTCAGAGTCACGTTGATTTTTTAATGATTGTGACTCTTTGTGTCAGAGTAACGACGATATCGTCGTTACTCTGACACAATGAGTCAGAAGCGTCATAAAATGCTCATAACTGTGACTCTTTTTATATCTTAAACCACAAATAATCTAAACAAAATGAGTCAGAGTCACGTTGATTTTATAATGATTGTGACTTTTTGTGTCAGAGTAACGACGAATAAGGTCAAATATTGCCACGAAAATTGCGTGCACGAAAATCGATTGCGCAGGCCACTGTATTCACGTCTGGTTATAATATCCTGCAAACTTGGGAAAATTTCGTTCACGCTTGTGTTTTGCCGTACAGTTTGGGAAAATTCGTTGTATATTTGTTCCTGGGGACAATTCGTTTCCAAAATGACGACGATTAATTCAATGTACATAAAGGTCTCGGGAAGAAACGGAAATCAGGGAAGAGCGCGGAGCGCTCTTTCCCTTATATTAAATGGGTTAAGTCACTGCGCGGTTAACCGTTGTTGATGGCGTCATCGAAATCAACAAAA